>CM075499.1:5805000-5970000 GCA_037950675.1 Hypophthalmichthys molitrix | reverse complement strand
TGTAACATTATACACTACCGTTCAAAAGTTTGGGGTCAGTAAGAATTTATAGAAATTAATACTTTTATTCAGCAAGGATGCATTAAATTGATCAAAAGTGACAGTAAAGACATTTATAATGTTACAAAAGATTATATTTCAAATAAACGCTGTTCTTTTGAACTTTCTATTCATCAAAGAAAAAAATATTGTACACAAATATTTTGTACAATTGTACACAATAAATGTTTCTTGAGCAGCAGATCAGCATATTAGAATGATTTCTGAAGGATCATGTGACACTGAAGACTGGAGTAATGATGCTGAAAATTCAGCTTTGCATCACAGGAATAAATTACTTTATAAAATGTTATATATAAGTTATTTTAAATTGTAATAATATTTCACAATATTACTGTTTTACTGTATTTTTAAGTAAATAAATGCAGCCTTGGTGAGCAGACGAAACTTCTTTTAAAACATTAAAAATCTTACCGTGTCCAAACTTTTGACTGGTTGTGTGTATATGTGTGTATATGTGTGTATATGTGTGTATAAAATATATATATATATATATAATGTGTATATGTGTGTGTGTGTGTAAATATATATAATTTTTAACATTATAGTGTCATTATTTCAGTAAGTAGTGAGTAATATGGTTCTCTTTAGTATGTAATTATTTCTTGGAGCTGCTAACACATTCTTATTCGTATTGTAATTATTTTAACATGCAGTTTGTTTAATATGGAGACCAGAGTGTAAAATGCTTTTCAGATGTCATATTAGATATCATATTTTTTCTCAATTTTTGCATGAGAGAAAAATAAAATCAGTAAATTGTTGCTTTTTACTTAGGACTCATATACATACCATATTCCACATTCAGAAATAAGTAAATATGCCTGCTTTGTGAAAGTGTTTTTGCCGTTTTCCAACACCTTTCCCTTTTTCCTCCCCTCATAGCACTCTAATCCTGGGCATGCTGGCCCCTTCCCTGTGGCGTCGCTACACAACATTAGTGCTGCCAACCCCACCAGTCCCACCAGTGCCAGTATGGCCAATGCCCATATTCACCGTGGCCCCACCAGTCCAGTTGTCGGCCCCATAGAGCTCATACCATCAGTCACCAACCCTGAAAACCTGCCCTGCCTGCCTGAAATCCCTCCCATTCAGGTAACTTTACCGTTGCATTTTCTTAAGACTGATTGTCAGATGATTAGATGCTGTGGTGAGATTTAGTGGTTATAGATCTGGCCTGGTAACCCAAAGGTTCTAAGTTTAAACCCCAGAATGTGTGATCATGAGGGCACAAATCTAATAATTGGGTGGAAATGTAATAAAGGACATAAATGTAATAACTTTTGGGCCTAAATGTAATAAAGCATTTAAATGTAATAACTTTTGGGCCCAAATGCAATAAAGGTTCTAAACATAATTATGTTTAAGGCACCTAAGGCAACGAGACAATCCCTGTACTTGGATCTGCTATTATTGTTCTTCATATAACAAATGCTTAGCTGAACCAAATATATATAGCATTCATATAGCAGAACCAAAGCTGAATTGTTTAAGAGCTCTTGTGTTGCAATAAACTGACTTTGTTTTTATTATCACCAGCTTGAAGATGCCGGTTCGAGCACACTGGATAACCTCCTCAGTCGATATATTTCTGCTAGTTCGTATCCTGTTGTTGGCCCCACCAATCCCTCACCGGGACCTTCCACACATTCCCCAGGATCATCAGGTACTCCAGCATCTGGCAATTTTTGCAACAGACCTTTGACATGAATTTTTGACACATTGTTTGGCATCCAAATGTCAGTGTAGATTTCATACATTTAAATAATGTCATGAAATATTCATGCAGATTAGTATTTTATATTTATAATATTTATATATGCCATACTCTCCGTGCCTTCAGTACTGTATGGCTGAAACTCCCATCCAACCATACACGCCAACCTGAGGGGCTAAGGCTGTGCTGGCTCTACTGGCACATTAATGCATGCTCAGTGCCTCTGGCTCCATATGGCATTATCTCCAGTGCAACCATACGCACCAACCCTGGAGCTAAGGCTGCATTAGCCCCACTGCCATCGTTAATGCGCGCCAAATGGTGTACTACCTCACCACACAACCAATCTCACCAACAACTCTAGCTAGCATATATATATTTTATCATGCTTTTTTTATTACCATGATTGTTATTTCAAAAAAGGAAATTTTAAGCATATATTGAAAGGCAATAAAATGTGCCTTTCTATATATATATATATATATATATATATATATATATATATATATATATATATATATATATATATATAGAAAGGCACTTTTTTTTTTTTTTTTTTTTTTTTTTAATGAAATCATACATTTGTAAATTATTTGTATGATTCAATGTGAATAAATAACTTAAGGTCATTAAATGCAATTTCTTATGACACTTAATTGGCATCCATAGTTTCATGGTCATATCAGCAATAATCATCATCATATATTAAAGGGATAGTTCACCCAAAAAATTATTCCATGATTTATTCACGTGTGATTTTGAAGCCCAAAAAAATGCATCCATCCATCATAAAAATAATCCATACGGCTTCAGGGGGTTAATAAAGGCCTTCTCTGAAGCGAAGCGATGGGTTTTTGTAAGAAAAATGTCCATATTTAGAAGTTTATAAACTAAAATGACAACCTTCCGGCAGACGACTGTACGCATACTGCTCAAGTCGACTTGCGGCACAAGAGTAACCCCTGATGCAGGATGTAGGAGTATCGTAAGCTTAGGCACCTCTCACTGTTCAAACAAACTCAAGCTTCTCTTGTCTTATATCAAAATCCTCAGACAAATCTCTTTAAAAAATTTGCGTTTTAGACTTCTAATTCATGACCGGTGTTTCGTTTGGCTCTATCCTTTGAGCTTCCGCGTTTATCATTACGTCATGCGTCAGGTCAGAGGTCACTCTTCCGCCTCAAATCAATGCGTATGGCTGTCTGCCGGAAGCTAGTTCTTATAGTTAATAAAGTTTTAAATATGGATATTTTTCTTACACATACGCATCACTTCGTTTCAGAAGGCCTTTATTAACCCCCTGGAGCCGTATGGATTGTTTTTATGATGAATGGATGCATTTTTTTAGGCTTCAAAACAAGCCCCCATTCACTACCATTATAAAGCTTGGAAGAGCCGGGATATTTTTCAATATATCTCCAGTTGTGTTTGTCTCAAAGAAGAAAGACATACACCTAGGATGGCTTATGGGTGAGTAAATCATGGGAAAATTTTCATTTTTGGGAGAACTCTCCCTATAAGTTAATTATTTTGCAATTTTACAAAATTCTGATTAATTTTGTAGCTTTAGGAGATCAAAAGAGCATATGCATTATTAAAATTTAAAAATAATTCAGATTGGTGTTTGCCCTCAGAACAATGTCTGTTAACGTTTTAATTTTCTAAAGATTTTTCAATTTAACATTCTCTCTCCGTGTCTCTTCTTCACTAGGTTTATCTAATTCTCACACTCCAGCTCGTCCGTCCAGCACGTCAAGCACGGGCAGTCGGGGCAGGTCAGCATTCAATGTGTAATTTACCTCAGTCCTTTAATATTTAAAATTCACTTCTTTTTTTTTTTTTACCAGCTGTTAATTATATCTGAACAAAGAGAATTATATGTTTGATTTTGGAATATTGTTGAGACATTGCATACAAAATTGTTATGGTGTGTCTTTTGTTTTTGTGCGTTTAGTTGTGGGTCAGCTGGTAGACCTGGAACGGGGAATACGACAGTGGATCAGGTAAAGGTCAAACAGGAACCGGGAGTTGAGGAAGAATGTAGCTATTCTGGAGCAAACGTCAAAACGGAACGCTGTAAAGATGGCAGACGGAGTGCTTGCATGGTATTTATCTTCAGCTTGCAGTTTTCACTCGTCACTTAGTACCACGTTTCCATTTGTTTCTTTTATTTAATCTCCTTGGACTCAAAAAAGCTTGTATTTGTGAAGAGACCCCATATAGCACAGTTTATTTTAAGGTTTTTTTTTTTTACAGTGTGTTTACACAAATAAGTACTGAGTAATATTAATTAACAGAATGTACTTTTTATAGGATTAGGGTAAGGGTTTATTCTAGGGTTAGTTGCTTGTAATGATGCTTAATTTATTGTTATTACTATAGTAAGTACATGTAACAAGGACACAAAAATTAGCTGAAACTTTAAATTAAATTGAATGAAAAGCATGATTTTCTCTGCAGTATCTAGCTTCATTTTTTGTACATTAATAAAAAAAGTTTAATGTGTGAAATCTGATCCAAAAAAAACTAAACTTGCTAAACTTGTTCTTTCTGGATTTGATACAGTTTGTTTCATGTTGCACAATGTCTGTCTTGTTATTATTCCTCCTTAACCAGATGAGCAGCCCAGAAGGAAGCTTAACTCCCCCTCTTCCCATCCTCGGCTCTGTGTCCACCGGTTCAGTCCAGGACATTTTAAGAACACTAGGTGAAAATGTTAAATCTGAACCACAAAGCGATCATCTCTCATCCTGTACGAACCCAAACTCCAGCGCACCTCTAACCAATGGGAACACAGGGTCAAATGGAAGTCAGCGGGGGAGCACTGCTAACGCCAACAGCCAGACCACTGTAGGAAAGGAAGACGACCCGAATGAGGACTGGTGTGCGGTGTGTCAGAATGGAGGTGAACTGCTGTGCTGTGATCGCTGTCCTAAAGTCTTCCACATGACCTGCCATATCCCAACACTCAAATCTTCTCCCAGGTAAAGAACGTGGCCTTATTTATACAGACAATGCAACACATTTAGTCTTTCAAATCATATAAGACTTTTATTTTATTTTTAGCATTTCTAATTGTAAATGATTTGTTTTTTTTTGTTTTTATTTTAATTTAATTTATTTTGTTTTATTTTCTTATTTTTTATTGTTAACATACCATATTACTGTATTCATAAATGACTAGTTTATTTTTATTTTATTTTTGCTTTTTTATTTGATTTAAAATTAAGATGCCATCAATAGCACATTATTTTATTTTATGAAGCAAGGGTTGTACCACCAGTGACAAGTTGCCTTATAATTTTCTAAGGGCCTATTTACACCTGGTCACTGATGCGTTTTTACTGATCGGATAGCTTTTGTTGAATTATGATGTCATTATAATGTGACAAAATCCAAAACGAGTTGTTTGGGCAGCTCGGTTTCAAAAGCTGTTTTTGTACTAACGAGGAAGTTTTGAAACGTAGAGGATATTTTTATAGTATAATGACATCTTGTATGTCAGAAGATGAAGGAAAGTTTGATTTCTCAGTTCATGACCCCTTTAACTTCTGGTGGGGCTTAACCTTTGGGTTGGCATGTACAAAGGCATGGTGGAGTCTGGACAAACATTTTTAATTGTGTTATTAATTATTTTGTTAGACCTTCAACTAGCACTTAACCTGGGAAAACAAAATGAGTCCACAAATAAATAACTGTAAATGTCATAGAAGTAGTATAACAGATGAAAGAGAGATGAGGGATTTTCAGGCACATGCATGTTTAGTGAGGTAATTTACATAATGTGGTCATAAATGTTTAGTAGCATTAACATATCAGAGAGAGAGAGAGCAGAAAATGTTCTTTAAAACCTAATTTACAACTGTTTATGGTACCAGAAATCTTGACTTATATTTATAAATGGACTTCTAGGATCTCTTCCCTTTAGGTTTTAAGGCTTTAATTCCTGATTTTTGTGTTAATCATGTGTTGTACCTTCTTCTGCTACAGTGGAGATTGGATGTGCACGTTCTGCAGAAGTCTCACAAGTCCAGAGATGGAATACAACTCTGATGACGATCCACCCAGTAAGAAGGACAAAAGTGAGACAGCAATGAGTCCAGAGGACCAACGAGTAAGTCACACTGAGAAAATAGGGAGCCCTTATTACTTTACCCCAGATTGGTAGATTGGCCAAGTAAGATTCCTTTTATGAGGAATCTTGTGTCATTAATTTATCCCAATACTTCACATGACACACTATATAATGTAATATAAAATGCAAACGGTATATTGTGAGATATTTGGCTCTAAAATACTAACTTTGCTAAAACGTGAGCCTGAGTGACCCAGCATTAGATATAATCTATAAACCTTTTTCACCAAAGTTAATGTTTTTGCAGAATTGCAGATACTTCAAGTATGTTCTTCTCTCTACTTGTGTGTTGTAGCGATGTGAGCGTCTGCTGCTGCATGTCTTCTGTCATGAGCTCAGTACGGAGTTTCAAGAGCCTGTTCCTACATCGGTGAGTTTCCAGCAAGACCACAATATCCTCATTTCCCATAAAAGCAGACATTTCTGATGAATTGTTCTTAAAGGGCAAAGCACGTGTGTAATTAGACCATTGTTCAGTATGATCTGTAGTATTTAATTTGCAGCCTCTCTGCTAGGTCATTAACACTATTGCAATAAAGCTTATAAAACGGCAACATCACTCACATGCACTTCTGTAGTGACTCCAGTCATCTGTTTTCAAACTTATATTGAGCCTCTGGGTCATTTCCTGCTGTTATTTGTCATAGCGGGAATATGATTCTTGCGTAATTACGTTATTGTGAATGCAATAATGCATCAGGCTGACGGGTAATAATGTTGTCTTGTATACCCCCTCACTTTGTTCTTACATGACTACTTCACTTCTTTCTGTAGTCCGTAGTTCTGTATACCCCACGATTTACTATGATTGTCGTTGCTAGGATTACGAGCTTAATCAAAGTATTGTTCGCACGAGGTAAAGTTTAATTGCAATATTGCCTAAATTCCATTATGAAGGTGCATGTAAACGTAGTCAATGACAAACAGAAGTCGGTCTTTCCCCATTCATAATCTATATGAGCTGTACTTGTATGACTAGAGGGCACTACGAAGATGCCAGCCGTGTAAATTGACTTTCCTTGTGAGGGATACTGTAGAAAATCTAGATACTACAAGAAGCTCTAATAAGCAGCAAAAACTGAAAATTTGAATTAGATGGAACCATTTTCTGTCTATATTGAAATGTTTGTTTTTAATCCATATTTCCCTGTAGCTAAGCAGTGTTATTTATGTACTATTATGGTTCTAAACACCGCTTTTAAAGCAACACTGTGTAGCTTTTTTCTGTTCAAAATTTACAAAATTTATATAATGAGCAAGTACATCATGAATCCATTTTCCAAACCGTGTTTTTGTCTTATCCTGAATCACTACGGTACCTACCTATTATAAGTGTTTAAATTCGGACTATTTCAGACTGGTCGGGTCGGCACAGCTGTGGACACTGAGAGACTGTTTAATTCTTACCTTTGTAGTCCGAAACATCCATTCAGTATAAACTCGATGGTAGAGTCAATATGAGGATGTGCAATGCTAGAGCTTTTATGTAAACGGGTCACGTGCTGCATTTATCCAATCAATGACACTGACACCAAATATACAAATAAGAACGTTAACCCAGGGTTTAGGAATGTTCAGTGTGAACCGTCAGCTTATGAATACCCAGGATTAATTGGTAACTCTGGGTAAATTATGAGCAGTGTGAAACATGAAGCAAGATAACCCAGGATTCAGTTTCCCCGGGGGTTAGAGTGACTATTTCAAGTCTGAAAAGCCCTTTATTTTATCTAGATTAATATTTTGAAAGGTCTTTTATTTTTTCATTTTCATTTTAGTTTTAATAATAGTGCTTTTTCATTGGGATGCACATGATACCTAAAAATGTTGAGTCAAGTGGGTAGATTATTTGGTTTTGGAAGGGACCACATGTCTGCAACATTATAGTTTTAATGCTGAAGCCTTGATTTCTCTCCAGGTACCCAATTACTATAAAATAATAAAGCATCCTATGGATTTGACCCTGGTAAAGAGGAAACTACAGCGGAAACATCCTCTACATTACAAGAGCACTAAAGAGTTTGTGTCTGACGTGCGGCTGGTCTTTAGCAATTGTGCCAAATATAATGAGGTGAGTTCGGGGAATGTCCTTAACCTGTTTGGGGGTGTGATGGGATGTTGCATGTAAGAAATAAGTATTTAGAGAGTATGAAACACACTAAAGCAACACAGCATGAACGTGATGGGTTGCATGTGTTTACTTCCTCGTATGTTCACCAGTACTAACTATTAAAGGAATGAATTCAGTCAATCTGAGCATTAATCAGCAGCGCTGGGTTTTTTTGGATGTTGCGCTAGTGTTTGTCAAAGGGCTAACACACTTTTTCATTCCATTAAAGGGATGTTTATGTAATGTTGCACACAGTGTTTTTGTTTGAGACATTTGATTATTGTTCAGCACTTTTATTTGAACAATAAAAATAAAAATGACAATCAAATGCATGATATGAATGTCAGTTTTGCAGTTGTTGATGCCTTCTGACATTCATTCCAGACCCCATGAAGCAAACTTGACGAGTGTAACTTTATGTATTTCATATTAATATCGAAAGTTTGGGTGGGTCTTGACTAGGGCTGCATGATTTATCGCATGATATTAAAAGTAACATTGAAATCACATTTAAACACAATTCTTAGTGTGATTATTAAATCGCTAAAGCTGTGATTATTTAATTTTTTTTTACGCACAGCTTGTCAATGAAGTATGGCTCCAAATTCTAATCCATCTGAAAGCACTGCGAGTGTGAGTTGCTTATAATGTACATTTGAAAAAGCAACACGCGTCAAACATCTATCCAGACATGAGAAGCATTTATTAACATCTTGTCCAACAAAAGACAACATTTAATAACATGAATTGAATTCGGACGTGTCTTGATGCCTTCCTACCTTGAAATGTGTCCTCTGAAAGCGACATTTTCCAGTTTTCAGACGCAGCTTCTGGAATGACGCGTGTTTTCTACTTCTATGGCAGGGCATATTTGGAGTTTCTGCACAAGAGCGCCCTCTGGCTTTCAGATGGAGAAGCATTTACTACTGATCACAGAGCCGTACAGCTCTGTCAAGCTGCATATAAAATAATCGTAGCCTTTGCCAAATCGCGTACGATAAATCGTGCAGCCCTAGTCTTGACTTTTTTTCCTAAATGGTTTATATTCTTTAATTGTGAGTTTTGCTAGTCGTAACGAGGAGTATTCTCATTCTAGAGAGCTAGTGAGTTTTGTCAGCTTTTTGGTGCGGACTAGAATAATATTGATTATGGCTGCATGAAATATTGTTTTAGCATTAACATCGCAATGTGCGCATCCGTGATTGTCACATTGCAGGATGTGCGATGTCAAGTATAGTGATCGGAGTTAATCTGTACAGGCCATAGATTAATAGCAAAGTTTAACCATCATAGAGTTAAAGTTTCTCATTCGCATGTGTTTTAAGTCCTGTCAGTTTAAATATCAAGCGCAAGAAGACTGATGTTTTCTCTTCTTTTTGAGCTAAAACAGACATGTGCATGCAAAATTAAGACAAAATGTCCATCTCGACGAGTATCCTCGTAAACATAGTTGGTTATGCTGTGAACAATTGAGAAAGAAAATGGATGCGTATCATTGTATTGGATCCGTGCATTCGTCTTAAAGTGACAGCAGCCTAATAAACCTGCCAATGTTAATCAAACAACAAAAGAGAAAGAGAAAATCAATTTTGTAGCTTTAATGAAGATAAATTGTATTTAATTATATTTAATTTATACAGTGAAGACTATGCAGTATTATTTTACATTTAATTATATGTAGCTGTTATATTTACATAAAAAAAACATAAAGCACTGCTTATTTCATTTGTATCTTTGTTCTGTTGTATTTATCTATATTGTTTTATTATGCAGATGCACTCCACTACAAAATCACCCCATTCATCCTAGAATTCTTTACAAACAGAGCTATTCAAATCATCTGGTGAAATTGTTTTCATATCACAATATATATCGCAGAAAAACAAAATATCGCAATGTCTGTATTTTCCAATATTGTGCAGCCCTAATATCGATAACTTGAACTTTACAGCAAACATACATGGACTAAAAGCCACAAAACTCTCATTTCCATTTCATGGGGTCTTTAAAGTGTGTATGTAAAGTGTTTAGTGACTGTGAAACTGTAAAATAAAACTAAAACTGGCTCTTCTGCATTTAAAATCACATCCCATGTATACAACTGATTTTTAGTTTTACATCCCTTAGAAAGCCATTTAAGGTGTAATTTTTAGCATTTAGTTTGTGTTTTGAATGTTGTCACATGAAGTTTGTGTTATTGAAAGCACGCCAGTTAATTTTACATCTGTAACAGCTGCAATTTTAAATACAGTGGTAATACATTAATAAAATTAAAGATGTGATTATGACACATTAAATTTTTATAGGGTTTCTGTTTCACCAAAGGATGTGTACATTCCTTGTCCATTTTAGATGATTTAAGTGGATGGATTTTATCTGTTCGGGGTGTTTGGGTTCCTCACAGTGGCCACATAATGCTTTAAGTGCAAAAATAGGGTGTTTTTTGTGGGGAAAAATAACTTTAATTATAGTCAAATCCTCCAAGACACCCATGTTAAAAACATTAACACGGTCATTGTGATTTAATGAGATTACTGAAATGTTTATTCCTGTCTAAAAACACTGCAAAATGTGGGAGACATTTTACTGTCTTCACAAGACTTGATGGCTATGGCATTCATGTCAAAGAAGCACGTTATTATTAACTATTTTGGAATTTTCTGTAATTTTCCCCTCCAATTTATCTCCGTTGCATTTAGTTCGGGTCTGTCAGCATAACTGGCACCGATTTTTCTTTCTTTCTTTTTTTTTTTTAAAGAGTATTTTAAGGCAAATCCCCTTCTAGTTTTTGTGTGTGTATGCTTACGCCTTATAACTGAAAGGTATTTATTATGAGCAAACCAAAAATTGTGCTCCTTGGACATTTTTAAAAACAGATGAGGTTGTGACCTCACTGTGTGTGTTATAAAATCTTTCTTCCCCCCCTTTCTTTTGTATTTTTTCTTTTTTCTTTTTTTGTGCTGTCGTTGCCCTTTTTAGATGTCTCGAATAATCCAGGTTTATGATGAGGAGAAACAGAGTAATGTTCAGGTAAGGTTTTGTACACCACACCGAAGGGTTCAGCAGTGCTGGCACCCAAAGCAGCCAAAATGGGAGTTTTAACCCTTTCTGTGATTCTCTCCTCCTCCTCTTCCTCCTCCTCACCCGTTCATCCCTGGACCTGCATTCCACCTGCTTTCTCCTCACCTTTCCATACTCTTTCCCCTCTCCTCCCTCTCCTAGGCCGACTCGGAAGTGGCAGAGGCGGGCAAAGCAGTGAGTCAGCGCTTCGAGGAAAAACTGCTGGAGATTTTTCCCGACCAGACGTTCCCGGTAGTCGCGGAGAAGGAGACACGAGTCGAAGCCGATAAAGAGGATTCGGAGGACTCCGACGATGATGTGGTACAACCAAAACGCAAACGTTTAAAAGTGGACGCTGAAAAACTGATGCACATCAAGTGAAGAAACTGAGGAAACTTCTGTGAGAAATAAACTGTCTTCCTCTCAAGCTCAGTCTTATTCTGCTCTCTGAAAGGTGGGATAATGCTGGAACTGATGCGATTCAGATGCTTCGTTTATTTCATGTTCTCCCCCACCCCTGACGATACATTGTACATACTGTCAAACTTGCATTGTGGCATTGTCATCGGAGGACGAAGAATGAATCGTTGAGTGTCGATGGAGACACTTGTACAGATTTAAATAGTCTTGCTTTGGTCTGATTTAGTAAATGATATTCTTTTCTCTTTTTTTTCTTTCTTAAACTGAGTTATTATTATTATTATTATATTTGTAAATCTATTGTGAATGATACTTTATAAATGATACACTCATCTCTCCCTCCCGTTGTATGATAAAGTTTATCATATATGGTCCAGCTGCTTCCTTTGCATGTGTATTCTTATTTCTACAGTTTAAATCCCTTCAATAGGAGAAAGTTTGATCTTTATTTTCAATAAAACGGTGACCTCTGTATTGTTTTAAAGTTCATAATCATAGTCCCTTTAGTTCAAAAGCTGCATATTAAATGGGTGTCTGTCTGTTGCACCTGACAAAATTAATTTTTTTTTGTGAAATGAATTCTCCAAACTAGAATGACTATCATATTTTCCACAAGTGAATGCAATAGAATCACAGTGACATGCATTCAGACAATTAAACTATATAATGAAGGTAGATTTTAACTAAAAGTTTAAACTGTGTTACGTGCCAAAGGTATTTTTATAGGTGTCAGATTGTGACGCAAAGTAAATTTAGTATTTGCAACATTTGAGAATGGTTTGATATTTATGCATTTTCCCCTTTTCCTTTTTCAGTGACTTATTTTGTGTGTCACAATTGATTTAATCAGTACATAACTGATAAATGTCACGTTTTATTTGTTCATTGAGACATGTTTACACTAATACTCAACCTGTGTGTCTTCAATGTATTGTGTCTTGTTTCCTGGGAACTTTTCAAAAGTCAAAACTGTACGGGTAATGGCTTAAAAAAATAACCTACCATGAGAAATAGTCGTTGGAGCAAAAAAATGTGACAACAATAGCGCTCTTTACAGGCGTGTAAACAGAAATGACTCCATTGCTTTAGGTTTTATACTTTTTCCTTGTGAGAAATCTCTTTTTTGCGTCACGGTTGAGCGTCATGCTTTGCTGAATGGGCATTTGTAAAGTCAAGCGTGATGATCAGCTGATATGACCGGAGCTGTTTGTGTCTGGAGGTGACGGAGCGTTACTTTGCCAAGGTAAAGAAAACGTTTTTTTTTTTTATATATATATATAAAACCTCTCCATATATATATTTTTAGACGCACGTAACTTAGTTTTAGAAATTGACATGGGGCCCGAAGCTGTAAGCAACAGTTAATCAACAGTGTACTGCTACAAAAACAAAAAAACACCAACTTAACACCGAACTGTGAAAATGTGAGACATGCTGAGGCCAATGTGAGAGTTCAGTGGGAAAATGACTTTTACAGATGTACTGTTACTTAGGTTAAGCATATTATATTATATTTATCATCAAATCATAGTCAGACTTTAAAGTTTCTTCCTTTAATCGGTAATTGCGAAAATAACAAGCTACGACTTGCACATTAAAGGGTTTGAAACTGCTAAACATTTTGAATGGATTAGTAAAATGAACCGGTTCACAAACCCCATATGAATGATTCATTCACGAATCTGTTCTTCAGTTTGACTTCAGTAACTCGGGAGTAGAAATCATACTATGTTTGCAACTTAATTACATGACAGTTTATTAAAACATATAGAAACAGAGCTTATTTTAATAATTTATAAAAACGTACAAAAAAGTTCCAGGCAAGATATAACTAATTTGTAGAACAATTTGGAATCGCTTAATGTAATTTCAGAGTGACAATTATATAGATCAGTGGTAATATTTCATAGACCACGTGACGCGTTTACATCATTACGCAAAATAAAGCTGAATCGTTCTTTTACCCGGATCTCCTAAACGAACTGTTCAAAAGAACCTATAAGGCGTTTTTCACAAGAATCGGAAATCACGTGACGCGGGGTAAAGTTAGTTCCGCTATGGGTCTACGGCTATTAGATTTCTCAAATATCGCTTCTTACCTTTTCTGTTTTGTCTGTTTTCTAAGTTGCTGTTGTATAATCTACAAAGAAATTCTTTTCTACTTGTTTGTAGCTTATACGGCCGTTGCTCGAATTTACCGGCAGGTGGATTTATATTACCAGCTGTCATACAGTGAGTATAGGCAGCTACTCATTCAGCAGTTCCCCCGATCGTATCACATATGACGAACATTATTTATATAATTTATTCATTAAAAAAAAAAAAAAAAAATTAACTCCCAAAATATACCTCAGTGGGGGATATAAAGTCGTGAGATACATAATATTGTCGTGAGTTTAATACGTTTTAAAAATATATAGCATGTATTAATATCATATGGCATTACATCCCACATTCAATCATATAACTAATCCTGATCAATTAAAATGATTAAACTAAGACATAATTATAATTCCAACACCACACTGTACACAACTATCAGTCTTTGCATTAATGTTGCAACAGCACAATAATATTGTGCATAATACACACTTTAAGATGATGACGACGACAGGAAAATATGAGTGAGAGATGACTGAAGTGTTTATATACATCCAGAAATTTCCAGGGTGCGAGCGGTCCTGTTTCATGAATCAGAGAACAAGGGAGCTGCCAGCTGATCATTTCCCCAGCATGTCGCGAAAAACACTATACATCCCAATGTGCATACTATCCACCCTAAATAGTACTGAATATTACTAATGTCACATAGACTACTATTTAGGATGGATAGTATGCACGTTGAGACGCAGGCACTATCTTTACAGCACATGGAGCGCGATAATGCACAGCCGCCCCAAACAGACACGAAGAATATCACCAGTTTGACCGCCATCACTTCGAATTATTTATTAAATGTAGCTCTTAATGAGATCTCTGTAGTCTCACCAATAATTCACCAAGACCGTTTAAACATTTTCATGACATTTAATTCGTAAAACGACTTTGATTCCCGAGCTGGTTCTGATCGACGCTATCTATCACTGTAACCGGAAAAACTTTTACCCGGCGTAGATCATCCCGGAAGTGTGAAATAGGCCTATTAGCAACAACGAGTCGCACTTCCCATCACTTGCGCGAGGTGTTTGGTTTTGTGCAACCCACCCCAATCATATCCAACTGCAGAACCGCAACGGTTAGGGCTGCAGTTTCACAACCGCAGAACGGAAGTAAGGGGCGGGGCTTAAACAGTTAACAGAGTTGCGCTACCGTTTTATTAAATATGAGCCGTTTTCACATGGATTGGATTTAACAACAGTATTTAACAACAATACCTTTAAATAAAGTCACTTTTCTATTCATTCATACATATGATATCATAATGTACAATGAGCATTTTTAATACAAGCATTTTTATCCCGCCATTCACTTCTGTTCTGTGGCTGCGGTTTAGTGATCTTAACCATATACATAATAAATACTTATTTATTTAAATAAATAATAATAATAATAAATATATTAAATATATGTGTTATGTCCATGATCTCAACTCACTAGCAACGCAAAATAAAATAAAAGCCCACTAGCTACGAGCTTCCGGTTTCTTTACTGCATGATGACGTCGCGCTTCAACCATCCAATCACAGCGCTAAGCGATCACCTCGTTGTTTTGACGACTTGTTTGTTTTCCTTCTCTAGGTGACTGCGGAAAAAGATCGACATACTTCTACTATTCTACCTCAGCAGCCGAAGAGCTACACTACAGGTAATGCGCTAAATGTATATGTAATTAATAATGTATTTTAACGTCTTCTGCTTCAGCTAAAAGTGTTTTAACGGCACTGATTTGTTACTATCAACACATTTGTTTTCATAAGAATGGCACCTGGGCTGTTTGCTTAATTATAAGGATTTCACTTATATGTTTCATTTCTGCCGTTTTCCAAGTGATGTCGGGTGGGCTTGTGCTCGGTGGTGATGGAAACTTCAGCTCTCTCTGCCCACATGGCATCGAGTGGATTTGGAATGGACTGGGGGAATGTGCCCAGGATGGCAGGGACGTTGCCAGTGTAGTTCTGGGACTGCTGTCAATTGTTTGCTTCATGGTGTCCTCACTACCGTAAGTACGCCAAGTCTTAGAAGAGGATGCTGTTGCTCTGTGGATGCCTTAGTTTTGCCATATTAGAAATAAAGTGTTCATTCAGGCACTATCATACACTTCCATTCAAAAAGTTGGTGTCAGTAAGATTTTTTTTTTAAATTAAATGAATGCTTTTATTTAGCAATGATATATTACATCAAAAGTGACAGTAAGGACATTTAAAATGTTACAATATATTTCTATTTCAAATAAATGCTGCTCTTTCTATTCATCAAAGGATCCTGAAAAAAATGTATCACGGTTTACACAAAAATATTAAGCAGCACAATTGTTTTTTTCTTTTTCAACATTGATAATAATAAAATGATAATAAGAAATATTTCTTGAGCAGCAGATCAGCATATTAGAATGATTTCTGAAGGATCATGTGACACTGAAGACTGGAGTTATGATGCTGAAAATTCAGCTTTACATCAGGAATAAATTACATTTTAAAATGTATTCAACTAGAAAACAGTTATTTAAACTGTGTGTAAAAATATTTTACAGTATTACTGTTTTTACTGCATTTTTTTATCAAATAAATGCAGCTTTGGTGAGCATATTTCAAAAACATTAAAAAAAAAAAAAAAACTTTGAAAAGGTAGTGTATAAATGTAAAGTGACATTTTCCACATGATGAGAAATAATGAGATCATACTGTCTGTTACTGTAGGCAATACTACAGTTCCTGCAAGACAGGAAATATGGACAAAGCTCTGTCTATTTGGTTTCTGTTATTGTGGCTGGCAGGTGATTCGTGTAATCTTATTGGATCGTTCTTGGCAGATCAACTTCCGCTACAGGTAAGGAACATTTGTCACATTTTTCATTTGTCGATTTGGATTAAATCTCTGCTAAATTAATTAATACGTAGATTCAGGAAAATCACCCTAATTGATTCATGATTGATCCTAGTTTTTCTGTAGTTTATCATCTTGTTTCTCCTTTAGAAATACACTGCAGTTTACTACGTCCTGGCAGACATGCTAATGCTGTTCATGTACATGTACTATAAACTAAAGAATAAAGCATCTAGGGGTGAGTTGGAAACCATACCTTGTGACTTGTAATGTTGGTTAAATGTGTTGTAAGTAATTGGTTGCTTTCAAGGACATACCTTGCTATCATTCATTTTTTTTTTAAATCTAATATTTATATTTTATTTCAGCTTTATTTAAATTCCCAAAGACAGTTTTTAATAGCTTTAGTTAACTATAACTTCACTGCTCAAGAATGCCTCTGACAGTCTCCCATCACTGTATATTCCTCCCTGACCCTCGGCCTTCACAGTCTGTTATAAGAATGTGCTGATGCCTGACACGCTAATTCATGGAACTGTCTTTCTCCTGTGTAGACAGTAACAGTGCATTGCTGAATGCAGTTAGCATGCTGTGTCTTCTGGGAATTACATCTTCCCTCCTTAGCCTCCCTCACTCCACCCTAGAAGATCAGATGCCCGCTGGGTTCAAGGGTCGGGCACTGCTGGCCGTGGAGGGGGACAAAAGTTTGGTGCAGGTGACTAGAGTTGCTTTTATCGTTGAGTTGAGTTGCACTTAATTCATTTACGTGGTTTCAGCATTGGTTTGGGACTTGATGTTTTCGTGTTTTTCAGCCCTTCACAACAAAGGAGATTATAGGCTTTGTCATCGGCTCTTTTTCTTCAGTACTCTATTTATGCTCCAGATTACCACAGATGTACACTAATGTAAGTATTACATTGATGTTGATTCTCACATGATCTATCAAGAACATGTCCAGGTCATAATTAAAAGAAAAACATCTTAATTGATTTATAGTTTTATTATAATGAATATATACTTTTTTCAAAAAACAAAAATAGGCTTTCTTCTTTTTGCAAAACAATTTAGTCTATCTTTTAGGACTATTAAAGCAGGGTGAGTCCTCATATTCCTTTTTTTGTCAAGATTTGAGCATTTAGAAACAGTTGTCAGATTTCATTGGTGATTTCAAATATGATATTTAATTAAGCTTGGTGAACAGCTTTGGAGAATTTGATGTTCCCTCATTCAAAGAGATAGGAGCTGCACTGGTATGACTGAAATAGCTGTCCAAGAGGTGTTTCTTTCCCTGGCATTGATGAGATTTTCTGTCATTTGTGACTTAACACTTCCCCTCCATTTTTCTGGGAATCTGTGTCTTCACTGTTATACATTAGGGGGCGCTGAACATGATTGCCAAACATTCAACAGCATATAAGCAAATACTATAGAATAACACAAGACACGTCACTTGTGTTGTTTTGAATGGGAGAAAGTGCAACGCACAATATGGCGAACTTCCCGCCTTCTAAATAAGAGCCAATCGTCAATTGGTAAAGTCATTGCGTCACTGCAGCGGCCATTAGAAGCTCCAGTTCCTATAGAAACAGTCAGATGTGCGCTTTCTATAGAGGCACGCACTTAGGACTGCGCTTGCGCATTAGCTTGATCCAGCCTGAAAAATGCAATTTTTTGTCATGATTCAAGCGCTTAGAAACAAAATTTATGAGACAGTTGTTGTCAGATTTCATTGCTGATTTCAAATATGAAATTTAATCCAAAGCTTGGCAAACAGCTTTGGAGAATCTGATGTTTCCCCATTCAAAGAGATAGGAGCTGCACTTGCATGCCCAAGAGGCGCTTCAAAGATGGTCGCAGAGTGAAATTACTTGATTTGATATAAGTCAAGACTGCCTAAAGTTACTGAGAAAAATGTTGAACCCATGAAGAGGTATACGACTCAATCTACTACATCTATATTTTGATCATCGTTCTGAATCTGATCCGGATGAAGTCTTTGACAAAAGCACAGTTTTTCTTAGCTTTTTATTCGAAATGTTTTTGTTTTTTTACCAACATTCAAGTGTTGATAATAGAATAACTGAATATGATACAAAAATGCTGCCGCTGGCAACTTAAAAACACGCTGGCAGGGAAAGTGTTATTTGATGAATGCATTTAATACAGCTACAATTATTATTCATACATTTTCATGCTACATATGCATTCAGATATTTATGTTCAAGATGTTGCTTCTTAGTGTAACGTAAATATATCTTCCTGTCTTGCAGTTTCGGAGGAAGTCAACAGAGGGCGTGTCATTTTTCCTGTTTGCTCTGGTAATTCTGGGAAACACAACATATGGCATCAGTGTGCTACTGAAGAACCCAGATCCAGGGCAGGGAGAGGCCAGCTACATCGTGCACCACCTCCCCTGGCTCGTCGGCAGCCTGGGAACGCTCTCGCTGGACCTTATAGTATCCTTTAAAGCCACATTTAAGCCACTGAGCTGTTAGTGAGGTGCTGGGAGAGGATCATACAGCCACGAAAAGATGTGAAATGCCTGCATGAATTACGAAAATGAGAATATGGAGGACTAAACAGGCTCATGAAATGCTGTGAGAATAATGCCATACAAAAAATCATAATAGTCCTAAAGCAGGCTTTATATTAATAGCTTATTTTAATATATTAATGTTTTATTTTTATAATTTAATAAATGTTCATACAGTGCACCAGGTTTAACTGTGTTGGTTAAATTGCATAAATTGATTAACCGATGAAAGTTTGTTTTGACAACATGCAGTCAAAGGTCACATGCCTCAAAATTGCATACATGTTTGAGTCATTGTATGTTTGACATTCTGGATCACTTGAGGTCATGTATATTGACAAAACTCTGATTGTTGCCAAAGCATCCAACTACATTTTTGAGGTCATGTGACTTCCTTTCATGTGAAGCACATTTGTCAGAATCCCATGAGCACTGAGCCTTGTTTAAATTCATTCAGGAAAAATGTTCAACTTTTTTGCCTTAACACTTTTCTTCAGATATCCGTGCAGTTCATGATGTACAGCAAATCTCCTCGGGATTCTGCAGATGGAGATGAAGAGACAGCTGCTCTCCTCCAAAACTGAACTATTTTCATTCCTGCTGTGATTGGATGAAATGCTGGAGATGTTTTTGAGCATCACATTTCCACAGCCACAGCTGACAGACAAAAAAAACTTTTTTTCCCCATAATAGTTTTAAGATTTTTTTTTTATCAATAGGTTTTATACCTCACAGTGTCAGTGGTTAAAGGTATTTTTTTGTCTGATGGTAAATAGTTAACATTCTTAACTGGTTCAATGTTTGGCACCAAAGGGACTTATTAAAACACTTTTGTAATGTTTGTACTGTACTTCAGAATTCACAAAAAGGTTTTTTTTGTTTTTTTTTTTGGTTTAGTTTTTTACAACTCCTGCAATCATGTAAATTTTCTTTTGTACAATGGAATAAACATTGCATTCAGCGGCTCTAGCAATCTTGACTGAAAAAGAACTGTGAAAACGGGCCGCTGTCGATCTGTGTACTGTAATGATAGGCTGTTTTCATGTAATCTATTGTAGAAATGTTTTGGTATTGTAAAGATGTTTTTAATCTTTATATTGTGGCCTTTGATTTGATTTTGTACTGCACTGTCAGTCACTTGGTAACTTCTTTTATTGAAGTTCTTATTTTTAAGTCTTATTTGACTTCGTGCCTTTTTTGTTGTTGTTGTTCTGCATCCCAGCCACAACACTCACTAAAAAATTTTGTTTTTCTGAGGCCAAACTTGCTTGATCTGTTTCTTTTCTTGGTGTGTGTGGTTCAGGTAACCCTTATGTTATGAGGACAAATTGTCCCCACAAAGATGGCAATATCTAAAGTCCTTGTGGGGACATTTTTTGGTCCCCATGAGGAAAGCAGCTTATAAATCATACTAAATGTTTTTTGAAACTGTAAAAATGCAGAAAGTTTGAGTAATGGGGTCACAGGTGTTTGTAGAGTAATTTACAGTGGCCTCAAGTACAGCTCAACCAATCACAATCAAGGACCAGAATTATGTTTTATAAAAAAATCATATCTATGGAATGTCCCCATAAAACATGAAAACCCAACGTGTGTATGTGTGCGCACTTGTAATGACAATCAATTTGTTTACATCTACATATTTTTCTATGCAAGCAAATGATCAACATAAAACTGCTTTTGCAAATCATTTTGCTTCAGTAATGTGATGAATGAGAAAATGCATAATCTTTCAGGAATTGATTAGATCTTGACAAGTGGGTGTTAAATAAAGAAACGCAGTCAGAGCTGAATGTGAGTGTGCAGTGGATTGTCACATCACTGGTACCAACAGTTGAAGAAGCATTTCGACAAAAGCCAAAGGTCAAGTTCATCTGCTGGAGAATCAATGATAATACTTATTTCCAAATATATTATCTATTGTAGGGTAGATTTAAAGTTAATAAAACCTGAGATTTACACGCGACCCGTGCTGGCAAAATGAGTTGGAATGCACATGGGCTAATTTCAAGCTATAGGCGAAACAAGTGAAAAATGTCAGTTTTGGTCTATTTTGAGGTTTTTACAAAAATTAGTTCATTAAGCACTCGTCTAGCGATCCCAATGCTCCAAATAGCAATTAAACATCTAAAAGTATTTTTATTTGTACGTTTTCTGACAGGAGTACCATTCCTTTGACCATGAAAAATGCTGTTCGCTTCTCGACAACTGGCGCTTCCCTCAGCACGAGTCTGGTATCTTTGTGAATATTCATAGCGAATTCTCGATGGCATGAGTCTGACCAATATAATGTGATTTTCAAACTCATGCTGATGTACACAAAACGATCTAACTCATGCAGACTGACAGATCCGAAGAGTGCGCACAAAGACGCCTCAGACAGCGTGCAATCCTGATATACACATATAGCTACACAGAATTACAGTATTTCAAAACTTCTGTCTTGGCGAGTATTCATGCAAACATTATCTGTTATGTCTTAAGTGAACATTTGGTTAACTGCTGGAAAACAACATCTAATGTGTAACATTATATTAGAATTATGTGGTTCAGTAGGTCTTATTATATAGGCTGTCTGTTTCATTAATGTTAATCAAACAATTGTGAAATCATGGAAAAAAGTTGAAAATATATATTTTTCCCATAGATATGGGTTTTGTCTTGGTTTGTGCCAAATTTGGTGCTATTACCAGGGATTTTAAGGTATAGTTGCTAGGTAAATTTGTTTTGAATCCTTCAGAAAACTTTAATTCGATTTTTCTCAAAATTGACTTTGTTGACTCTATTGACTTCAAACAGGTGTAGGTCATTTTTTCAACAAATCATATATCATTTTTTAACAGAGAATGTGAATTTTTCCAGCACAGGGCACATATGTTTGTTCTCAGTACAGGTTTTTAATGGTGTTAAATGCAGGATTCAAAAACCTAGTGGGCTGCCCTACTGTCTTCTAAGGCAGTTAAAAAAGGAACCTCAAATAATATCCATCAGTGTTATTTTAGGCTTATGTATATACTATTATAGTATTTATTAGTACTTTGAATTTGCTTTTATTTCTACATTTTCAGTTTTCATTGTAATTTCAGTTTTTAGTTTTAGTAATTTTGTAATGTGTTTTTGTCGTTTTTTTAATATCTCTAATCAGCCTGAATATTTTAGCTTTAGTAATTTTAGTACTTGAACTTGAGTTAGTTGCTCCGGCAACATTTCTAATATTCATTCATTTTATTTCAGCTTTATTTCAATTATTGAAAATTATTTTTAATAGTTTTCGTTAACAATAACAACACTGATCTCCATATTGAACAGTTTTGTGTCATATAAACATCGCTCCTCACACAATGTACTATGTTTACTGTATATAAAATTACACGGCAGACCAATGTTGTGTAAAATTGAGCTTGCAATGCATTATGGGATTTTTAGTGATATGTGCAGGGTTGCCAAGTCGAACTGGGCTACTTTTAAACTGTTGCCACTGGTTTATTTTTCCCCTTGGGTTAAAGGATTGACATTGCATAAATTATATTTGATTGAAATGCTTGTATTGAAATATTTTATCTTCTAGTACCAAAGATAAAACTGTGCTAGACGTTACGTTTTGTGAAGGAGTGTCACCAGGATCCTTAATTTGAGCTGTGTTTATGATCATTACAATATAGTGGTTTTCAGTTTGCATAACAGTGACTGTAAAATATGTATTTTAGGTATGGGAGTGGCATATTTTGAGTTTTGATATTTATAGTATGGTCATTGGGCTACTTTTGATTAGCCTTTGGGCTAGTTTTGTTACGAAGACCTGGCAACCTTGAATATGTGTGATGTTGCCTTTGAATTTGGCTAAAAGAAGGTTTTGTTTTTTTTAAAGCCGTGTAATTGTGCTGCCTACCTTTCGAACAGCCTTTGCCTGGCTTTTGTGCTAATGCTTCCTTAAAACTCTGCCTACGCTTTTTTGAATCTCTGACACATTTTTTCATTTCAGGAAGAACCTTGGCTCCTCATTCTACCCCATGGTTCATATCAGCAGCCCAGTTGTTCCTGGAAAAACACGTCTATGTTGTTTTTCCTCATTACAACAGTGGCTGTCATTAGTATCCTGTGAGTTAAGAGCATCAGGGTGGGATCTGCAACCCGCAGAATGTCCCCTCTGCCCCCAGTGAAGGACATGAAGGGCCCACCCAAGGAGCAGAAGAGAGGTTGGGGTCTCTGTGTGTGTGAGAGAGAGAAACAGATAAGGGGGTCTTGAGTTGCGTGCATCTAGCTGAATTGTGTAGTGACACGTGGGAGTGTGTCGGGGTGGTTGTGAAACCCGGGCTGAGCAAGTACGTTCTCAGAGGAGCGGCAGGAAGAACGGAGAGATAGCAAGACCTCATCCATCAGTTAGATGAACTAGGGCTGTTTATAAACACTGGGCTGCTGGGAATGTTCTAATGAGCCCACTGATTCGCGTAGTGCATGTCCAGAAATCAGTCATTATTTCACTTAAACAGCTCCTCACTCCCATCACTGCCCTCTCTGATTTTGTTCAACAGGTTCAAACCTTTAGATATCCGTTCCTAACTTTTACCCTGACAGTGAAGTTGATCTTAAAAGCTCTGGTTGCCCTTATCACGGTTGCAGGGCAATGTTAAACTTTCTTTTTTTGTTTATTATCAACTTTGCATGCCCCTGTGTTTAAACTCGCACACATATTGGTATGTGTTTGAATTAATGGTTTGTGTTGGAGGGACGCGCTGTTTGTTTTGCGCATGTGTGTTCCAGTGTGTGTTTGGCAAGTGTTGGACGTCAGGGGCTGAACTGCTGTCAACATCACAAATGCAAGAGGCACATCAAGCTGAGATCCAGTACACGCAACATCAGCACTGGTGAGTACACTAAATCTGATTTCTCTAGGAACTGTAAGCGCTACCAGTCGAACAGTATGAATTTCTTCATAAGAATTTAAATGTTTTTAATAATGGATTATTTGGACCGGGTCGTAAAGTAAAAGCAGCCAGTAAGCGTCCAGCATACATGAAGTCTGCTTTGTTTAAAATGTATCCCAGGATGCACCTCTTGAAGTTCTTTCCTTATCTAGATAAGGAAGAAGCTCAAATATACGTGTTTTTATTTGTTATGTTTGACATTTTCTCATACTACCATTTGTGTTCATTTCATAGTGTTGATGACTTTCTATTTTTCTAAAATGTGGATATTAGTAATAATAAAACAATGAGTGAATGTGTGTACATATCAGGCCTATAGTGGGAGGAATAATTTTGATGAATTAATATATTAGTATTTTATCATTTTTATGTAGTCTACCAATAAAATGCTTGGGGTTTGGTACGATTTTTTGAAAGAAATCTCTTATGCTCACCAAGGTTACATTTATTTGATCAAAAATACAGTAAAAACAGTAAAACTGTAAAGTTTTATTACAATTTAAAAGAACTGTTTTCTACTTGAGTAAATTTTAACATGTAATTTATTCCTGTGATGCAAAGCTGAATTTTCAGTATCATTACTCCAACTTCAGTGTCACATGATCCTTCAGAAATCATTCTAATAGGCTGATCTGGTGATCATGAAACATTATTATTATTATTATCAAAGTTGAAAACAGTTGTGCTGCTTAATATTTTTTTTTTTCAGGATTCTTTGATGAATAGAACGTTCAAAAGAACAGTGTTTATTTGAAATAGAAATATTTTGTTATAATGTAGAAGTTTTTACTGTCATTTTTGGCCAATTAAATGCGTCTTTGCTAAAAAAAAAATCTTTCTTTCAAATAAAATCTTACTGATCCTAAACTTTTTAACGGTAGTGTATTTAGACTTAACATCAATAACACTGTGCATAAAATATCTCTTTAAGTGAGAATGATATTTTGTTGAGTTGAACAAAGTTCCATGAATGCCTTGAAATTCTATAAATCAGTTTATACCTTTCCAACATCCTTTGCTAAGTAAAAGTTCTCCTTTTTAGTTCACTCTCACACAACAAACATCATTATCTTCAGTTCTTGGGTTTGTTGGGTGAACATGACAGTTCTGTTTCCCAACATTCTAAATCCAACAGACAACTTGAGAATGTTTGAAATTTTGGCATTTGTTGAGCAGTCATTTAGACATTCTGTTGCATGTTTATTCTGTCTGTGAGCTGCTACACAGAAGTCAACACCACAGACAGAAGTCAATGAGAAGTTGCCATTTGATCAATATACACTGTTTTTAATAGACTGGACTGCTTCAATTGCGTAATCTATGCAGATAGCATTGAGATAGTTGAGTTAACTAGCCTTACGTCAGTCTGTCATGATCACCTACATTCAAAACATTACAAGCACCTCTGGACTTTAGTCCAACACCCCCCAAACTGTCCCCACGCAGGGCCGTCTAATCTAAGAGTCCTGTTTCCTGCTTAAATCTGTAAACAGCCTTGCTACAAGCAGATAGCTAACATCAAATAATATACAGATGGATAAATGAAGACATGATGGCAAAAACAGTGGATGCAGTGCTGTATGGATGTTTCTAGATGTTTAACATGATTGTTCACCATCTTCTAATGCAAACTGTACTCCCATGAGGGCTTTGCACGCAAAACCTTCATCCAAAATATAAAAATAAATTCTTCTATTGCGGGGGTTTTCAAACTGGGGTCAAACTGATACGGAGCCCCTGAAGTGTCATGGTGATGGAAAAAAATATATGATGGGAGGAAAATTATATGTCAATGCTTTTGCATTCACTCGCCAAACATTTGCGTTCCCCTGAGAAACTTTGCGTTCACTCGCAAAACATTTGCGTTCCCCTGGTAAACTTTGCATTCACTCGCCAAACATTTGCATTCACTTGCAAAACATTTGTGTTCCCCTGGAAAACTTTGCGTTCACTCACCAAACATTTGCATTCCCCTGGAAAACTTTGCGTTCACTCACCAAACATTTGCATTCCCCTGGTAAACTTTGCGTTCACTCACCAAACATTTGCGTTCCCCTGGTAAACTTTGCGTTCACTCGCAAAACATTTGTGTTCCTGTGAGAAACTTTGCGTTCACTCGCAAAACATTTGCATTCCCCTGGTAAACTTGCGTTCACTCGCCAAACATTTGCTTTCCCCTGGAAAACTTTGCGTTCACTCGCCAAACATTTGCATTCCCCTGGTAAACTTTGCATTCACTCGCAAAACATTTGCATTCCCCTGGAAATTTTTGCGTTCACTCGCCAAACATTTGCGTTCCCCTGGTAAACTTTGCGTTCACCTCGCAAAACATTTGCGTTCACCTGGAAAACTTTGCGTTCACTCGCCAAACATTTGCGTTCCCCTGGTAAACTTTGCGTTCACTCGCCAAACATTTGCATTCCCCTGGTAAACTTTGCATTCACTCGCCAAACATTTGCATTCCCCTGGAAAACTTTGCGTTCACTTGCAAAACATTTGCATTCCCCTGGAAAACTTTGCATTCACTCGCCAAACATTTGCATTCCCCTGGTAAACTTTGCGTTCACTCGCCAAACATTTGCATTCTCCTGGTAAACTTTGCATTCACTCGCCAAACATTTGCATTCCCCTGGAAAACTTTGCGTTCACTTGCAAAACATTTGCGTTCCCCTGGAAAACTTTGCGTTCACTCGCCAAACATTTGCATTCCCCTGGTAAACTTTGCGTTCACTCGCCAAACATTTGCATTCCCCTGGTAAACTTTGCATTCACTCGCCAAACATTTGCATTCCTCTGGTAAACTTTGCATTCACTCGCCAAACATTTGCATTCCTCTGGTAAACTTTGCGTTCACTCGCAAAACATTTGTGTTCCTGTGAGAAACTTTGTGTTCACTCGCAAAACATTTGCATTCCCCTGGAAATTTTGTGTTCACTCGCCAAACATTTGCATTCCCCTGGTAAACTTTGCGTTCACTTGCAAAACATTTGTGTTCCTGTGAGAAACTTTGTGTTCACTCGCAAAACATTTGCATTCCCCTGGTAAACTTTGCGTTCACTCGCAAAACATTTGTGTTCCTGTGAGAAACTTTGTGTTCACTCGCAAAACATTTGCATTCCCCTGGTAAACTTTGCATTCACTCGCCAAACATTTGCATTCCTCTGGTAAACTTTGCGTTCATTCGGAAAACATTTGTGTTCCTGTGAGAAACTTTGTGTTCACTCGCAAAACATTTGCATTCCTCTGGTAAACTTTGCGTTCACTCGCCAAACATTTGCGTTCCCCTGGTAAACTTTGCGTTCACTCGCAAAACATTTGCATTCTCCTGGTAAACTTTGCATTCACTCGCCAAACATTTGCATTCCCCTGGTAAACTTTGCGTTCACTCGCCAAACATTTGCATTCCCCTGGAAATTTTTGCGTTCACTCGCCAAACATTTGCATTCCCCTGGTAAACTTTGCATTCACTCGCCAAACATTTGCATTCCTCTGGTAAACTTTGCATTCACTCGCCAAACATTTGCATTCCTCTGGTAAACTTTGCGTTCACTCGCAAAACATTTGTGTTCCTGTGAGAAACTTTGTGTTCACTCGCAAAACATTTGCATTCCCCTGGAAATTTTGTGTTCACTCGCCAAACATTTGCATTCCCCTGGTAAACTTTGCGTTCACTCGCAAAACATTTGTGTTCCTGTGAGAAACTTTGTGTTCACTCGCAAAACATTTGCATTCCCCTGGAAATTTTGTGTTCACTCGCCAAACATTTGCATTCCCCTGGTAAACTTTGCGTTCACTCGCAAAACATTTGTGTTCCTGTGAGAAACTTTGTGTTCACTCGCAAAACATTTGCATTCCCCTGGTAAACTTTGCGTTCACTCGCCAAACATTTGCATTCCCCTGGTAAACTTTGCGTTCACTCGGAAAACATTTGTGTTCCTGTGAGAAACTTTGTGTTCACTCACAAAACATTTGCATTCCTCTGGTAAACTTTGCGTTCACTCGCCAAACATTTGTGTTCCTGTGAGAAACTTTGTGTTCACTCGCAAAACATTTGCATTCCCCTGGTAAACTTTGCGTTCACTCGCAAAACGTTTGTGTTCCCCTGAGAAGATTTGTATTCTCTAGCAAAATGTTTATGTTCCCCAAAAAACTTTGCATTCGCTCGCAAACACAAAGTTTCTTAGGGGAACGCAAATGTTTTGCGAGCGAACGCAAAGTCTTTTCAGGTGAACATAAATCTCATATTCTCCCATCTCATATTTTTTTCCACCACCATGTTCCTTTAGAGGCTCCGTAATTTGATAAATAAAAATGTTTATTTAAATAAATAAATAAAAAGATAAAATAATACATCTAAGTACAGTACTTTAGTAAGTAGAAAAAGAGTAAATGTACATAACAGAAACTAAATATTTTCGAATAATATTGTACACGCTTATATTTTTTATATATACACTACCAGTCAAAAGTTTGGAATCGGTAAGATTTTTAATGTTTTTAAAAGAAGTTTCGTCTGCTCACCAAGGCTGCATTTATTTAATTAAAAATACAGTAAAAACAGTAATATTGTGAAATATTATTACAATTTAAAATAACTGTTTTCTGTTTGAATGTATTTTATAAAGTAATTTATTCCTGTGATCAAAGCTGAATTTTCAGCATCATTACTCCAGTCTTCAGTGTCACATGATCCTTCAGAAATCATTCTAATATGCTGATTTGCTGCTCAAGAAACATTTATGATTATTATCAATGTTGAAAACAGTTGTGTACTTTTTTTTTTCAGGATTCCTTGATGAATAGAAAGTTCAAAAGAACAGCATTTATCTGAAATACAAAGCTTTTGTAACATTATACACTACCGTTGAAAAGTTTGGGGTCAGTAAGAATTTTTATTTTTTTGAAAAGAAATGAAAGAAATTAATACTTTTATTCAGCAAGGATGCATTAAATCGATCAAAAGTGACAGTAAAGACACTTATAATGTTACAAAAGATTATATTTCAAATAAATGCTGTTCTTTTGAACTTTCTATTCATCAAAGAATCCTGAAAAAAATATATTGTACACAAATATTTTACACAAATGTTTCTTGAGCAGCAGATCATCATATTAGAATGATTTCTGAAGGATCATGTGACACTGAAGACTGGAGTAATGATGCTGAAAATTCAGCTTTGATCACAGGAATAAATTACTTTATAAAATATATTCAAACAGAAAACAGTTATTTTAAATTGTAATAATATTTCACAATATTACTGTTTTTACTGTATTTTTAATTAAATAAATGCAGCCTTGGAAAGCAAATGAAACTTCTTTTAAAAACATTAAAAATCTTACCGATTCCAAACTTTTGACCGGTAGTGTATATGGAAATACATAGCTGTCTTTCAAATTTTAAGATTGAGGTCCGCAGTATCTAAAAAATTGGAAACCCCTGTTCTGTGGCATCAATGTAAAAAAAAACTTTTTGGAAACCTCATTTTTATGAGTGAACAATTGTTATGACATGCTAAAGGCTTGTTTATTTATATAGCTGCTATTTATGTTCTTGTGAAAACTGTGAAAAATTAATGAGTGTTCAAACTCATTGGAGTTTTGCTCCCTCTAACCTCATCTGGAATGAAACCATCCATGGGGTTCAAAGAAGTACGTTTTGTTAATCATGCACATTTTTTTAAGTAAAGAACCCACAGTCATTGTGATGGATGGCATGGGAGCGATAGCAAAAATTTCCCTCCCTTGGGTCTCAGAGGCACTAATAGTATCTATATTTCGACACTGCGAAACCGAGGTCAGTCTCTTTGAGATGCTACCACAATAACGCTGTGGAGGATGTTCTATGTCAGCGCAACAAGCAGGATACGAGAGGGTACGTGTGAGCATCTGTGTCATAATTTAAGGGGTTTTCAGGAAAGCCCACCCCCTTTAAGGGGTATAAAGTATATCGGGTGGGAAGGTTAGAGTCCTGCAGTCCTCAATCTTTTCAATGTCAAAGATTAACTGCATGACAAACAGAGCCGTGGCAAACACGGCATGTATAAACACTCCCTAAAGCTCTAGAGATGAGCTGGATGTCACTCTGTCATTCCTCTTGGGAAACAGAGAGTGACCCACATTGCCACAAAGAACACAAAGTTAAAATGAACAAGAACAGGAGGAATTATTATTCAGAGAACATAGGTGAATTTTTGAAAGATATTGAATTGTCCCCAATCAATCATATGTACTTTTTTGACATCAGCATTGAAAAGAATTTAGTATAAGACACTGGAAACTGAAATATTGAGCATTATAGTTTCTGAGAACTCATGAGTCATGCAGGTGATGTTGAACTTTGAATGATTGTTCAAAGCATTAATAGTAAAAAAAAGTGCTTCTGAAATAAAGAAATCATTTATTTCATATTGGAATATTACACCGATCAGGCATAACATTATGACCACCTTCCTAATATTGTGTTGGTCCCCCTTTTTCTGCCAAAACAGCCCTGACCCGTCGAGGCATGGACTCCACCAGACCCCTGAAGGTGTGCTGTGGTATCTGGCACCAAGATGTTAGCAGCAGATCCTTTGAGTCCTGTAAGTTGTGAGGTGGGGCCTCCATGGATCGGACTTGTTTGTTCAGCACATCCCACAGATGCTCGGTTGGATTGAGATCTGGGGAATTTGGAGGCCAAGTCAACACCTCAAACTCATTGTTGTGCTCCTCAAACCATTCCTGAACCATTTTTGCTTTGTGGCAGGGCGCATTATCCTGCTGAAAGAGGCCACAGCCACCAGTGAATACTGTTTCCATGAAAGGGTGTACATGGTCTGCAACAATGCTTAGGTAGGTGGTACGTGTAACATCCACATGGATGGCAGGACCATCCAAGGTTGCCCAAAGCATCACACTGCCTCCGCCGGCTTGCCTTCTTCTAATAGTGCATCCTGGTGCCATGTGTTCCCCAGGTAAGTGACGCAAATGCACCAGCCATCCACGTGATGTAAAAGAAAACATGATTCATCAGACCAGGCCAACTTCTTTCATTGCTCCGTGGTCCAGTTCTGATGCTCACGTGTCCACTGTTGGCACTTTCAGTGGTGGACAGGGGTCAGCATGGGCACCCTGACTGGTCTGCAGCTATGCAGCCCCATACTCAACAAACTGCGATGCACTGTGTATTCTGACTCCTTTCTATCAGAACCAGCATTAACTTCTTGAGCAATTTGAGCTACAGTAGCTCGTCTGTTGGATCGGACCACACAGGCCAGCCTTCGCTCCCCACGTGCATCAATGAGTCTTGGCCGCCCATGCCCCTGTTGCCGGTTCACCACTGTTCCTTCCTTGGACCATTTTTGATAGATACTGACCACTGCAGACTTGGAACACCCCACAATTCGTCTCACCATCACAATTTGGCCTTTGTCAAACTCGCTCAAATCCTTACGCTTGCCCATTTTTACTGCTACTGCACATCAACTCTGAGGACAAAATGTTCACTTGCTGCCTAATATATCCCACCCACTAACAGGTGCCGTGATGAAGAGAGAATCAGTGTTATTCACTTCACCTGTCAGTGGTCATAGTGTTATGCCTGATCGGTGTATTTTCACTGTATTTTTGATCAAATAAATGCAGCCTTGGTGAGCAAAAGAAACTTCTTTTAAAAACATTTAAAAAATCTTACCAACAGCAAAAACTTTTGAAAAGTATAAAGAGAATACATATTAAGTCACTCATATATATGCAGTGTATCATAGCGCGTAACTAAAAACTGTGCTAAATATTACTATATCTATGTATTGTCACAGACAATAATCAGCATTGTTGTGAACAGTGAGTTAGTGCTCAGATCACTACTATGTTCTAGCAATGGAGTAAAACAAAACTTTCTCTTTCACTTCTCCACCGTCCACGTGAACATAAACAATAAGTCCTGTTATATAAATGAAACTGAAAATGTGTCGTGATTCTGTTGAACTAGCATCTCATATTGCATACTTCTCCATGATCATGCCATTCTTGAAGAAATCTCTAAATGACGACTGTGATTTTGTCAAGTAGGATGTGTTCCTGAATCAACATAATTGATTGGAATAATGTTCCAGGACTAATCTGATTTTTAGTGGATAAGGTTCAGCAATCGGCAGAGTTTATCATTTTCTCCTAGTAGTTCATTTTTAGGGTTGGGGTTAGGAATAAGGTTAGGAGTATGTTTGCATGCCAGGTTGAAAAGGTGGACCTACTTGGTAACCTATTTGTTGAAAGCTTATAGAAGGCTTATGTATCCAGCTAATACTAAAATGAGTAAAATGAGAAACTCATTTGTAAGTTGTTTTGGATAAAGTGTCTTCTGAATGAATAAGTCAATGTAATCCTGCACCAGTTTCTGAGCAAGAAAATTGCTTCCAGTGGATGTGATCAAGTAAAAAGCTAAAACAATTAATTAAAAAAAAAAATTAAAGTGTGTTGCAGTTCTTCTTTTGAGTTGAACAAGGGTTCGAGCTCAGGTCAGCTACAGGCCAAACCTGTTGAGAGCGATTGGGACAGACTACTCTTTGTGAGGCCTTTTCTGTGAAACTCGTGCCAGAGCAGCTGTTCGGACACATGGGCCTCATCTCTCGTCTTATTCTCACAGTCGATGCTCTTCAGATCCTCTCAGAGGCCCAGAGGAGCACAGACGGAGATCTCCGCAGCCTTCACTGTGTTCTGTCATAACCTTTTCGTGACAACGATGATGCCTAAAATAGCTCATCTTTCTCTGGGGTTGGAGCGCTTGCTGAAGAAATGTTTGAAGGCAGTGGATTATGATCATCAAGTAGGGTGAATGAAAGTTTTTGTGCTCTTTTATAGATCCAGATATCTTCTGTGAAGAGCAAAAATCCAACTGATCAGATGAGAGAGGGCACAGATTCTGAGATGAGCATGTCAGTCGGCGGCTACCTCTCCACATCAGACACGTTTGACATCACAGAACCGCCACAGTACTACGGTAAGATTACACTTTTTATTACAGAAATCAATATATTTATAGAATTACATATATATATATATATATTTACACACACACACTACCAGTCAAAAGTTTGGACACAGTAAGATTTTTCATGTTTTTAAAAGAAGTTTCGTCTGCTCACCAAGGCTGCATTTATTTAATTAAAAATACAGTAAAAACAGTAATATTGTGAAATATTATTACAATTTAAAATAACTTGTATATAATATTTTATAAAGTAATTTATTCCTGTGATGCAAAGCTGAATTTTTAGCATCATTACTCCAGTCTTCAGTGTCACATGATCCTTCAGAAAACATTCTAATATGATGATCTGCTGCTCAAGAAACATTTATTGTGTACAATTGTACAAAATATTTGTGTACAATATTTTTTTTTCAGGATTCTTTGATGAATACAAAGTTCAAAAGAACAGCATTTATTTGAAATATAATCTTTTGTAACATTATAAATGTTTTTCATGTCACTTTTGATCGATTTGATGCATCCTTGCTGAATAAAAGTATTAATTTCTTTAATTTCTTTTAAAAAAAATTCAAATAAAAATTCTTACTGACCCCAAACTTTTGAACGGTAGTGTATATTGTTACAAAAGCTTTGTATTTCAGATAAATTCTGTTCTTTTGAACTTTCTATTCATCAAGGAATCCTGAAAAAAAAAGTACACAACTGTTTTCAACATTGATAATAATCATAAATGTTTCTTGAGCAGCAGATCATCATATTAGAATGATTTCTGAAGGATCATGTGACACTGAAGACTGGAGTAATGATGCTGAAAATTCAGCTTTGATCACAGGAATAAATTACTTTATAAAATATATTCAAACAGAAAAGTTATTTTAAATTGTAATAATATTTCACAATATTACTGTTTTTACTGTATTTTTAATTAAATAAATGCAGCCTTGGTGAGCAGACGAAACTTCTTTTAAAAACATTAAAAATCTTACAGATTCCAAACTTTTGACTGGTAGTGTGTGTATATAATTTATTTAAATATTGTTAAAGGGATAGTTTATTCAAAAATTTAAAATAAAATGAACACAAAAGATATTTTGAAAAATGTCAGTATGGACCAATGTTGTTTTGGACCCCAGTGACTTTCATTGTGTCAGTGTTGTTATTGTTAACTAAAACTATTAAAAAATATATTTTTTTAGTTAACTGAAATAAAAGCTGAACGCTGAACTAAAATTGCTAAAACTGAAGTAAATCTAAATAGAAATATTTGAAGAAAACAAAAACTAATAAAATTTAAAAAAGCTTATAAGAAAATTACTTAAACTAAAATGAAAAAGAAAACTGAAAATATAAAAAGCTAATTCAAAATACTATAATAGGATAAAAATAATACTATTTTTTATGGCACTATAACTGCGATTTAAAAAAGTACATGTAAAATATGCACAAATCTTTTCATGGGATGGGGCCTCATTTATAAAATGTTGAGTAATTGAAGAGTAGTCAGGAACTCACCATGCCTTCAAACAAGTCCAAATGAGGTTGTTAGACAAAAAAAAAAAAAAAGAGTCTGCACACTCTACCAAAGAAGTCGTCATCAAGTGCGAGATAAAAACAAAACTTTACAGTGTACGTTTGGCATTGACAAGGGTCACATCTGACCAAAATGTTTGCTCTTTTTCCAGAAAGGTTTTGTTTTTATCAAGCACTTGATGACTTCTTCTTTGGTAGAGTGTACGGACTCTCTTGAAGTGTTTCACTAAAATGTTGAGTAGAAACTGTCCTACATTCGATCTTACAATCATTTCTCAAATGTGTGTACGTGTGACTCAGAGAACGAACATACGCACAAAAAAAATATAAAATATCGCAAATGAACAGTAAACGCCTCCTAATTAATGTCATTAACAAATACAAGAGCACCAGTAAATGTCTAAATCCATTACTTGAGAATGGTGAGCAGCAAGAATTGCTTATATTTCCAAATACCTGCAGTATTCCGACTCTCTGCCATAAGGAAAAGTGTGTACGTCTGCTTTAAAGACCGCTTTTATAAATATGAACGTTGGCGTGGATTTTAGTGTACGCACACTCTAAGTTCAAATCTGTGTAAATGCATCTTTTATAAATGAGGCCCCTGGACACTAGGTAATTTTAGTAGCATTTTCCTCTGACTACTCAGGAGAATTTCCCAGACAATTACAGCTGTTTTTTTTTTAATTACAGGGTTATATGGTTAATTTGAACACTAATAAAAAGGATTTGTAAATTGCATGAGGCACAAACGTTTTAGACAACTATTTAAAATAAACTACATGAATAATTACTTTAAACTGGATGCCATCACTGTTGTTGTGTTGGAATATGGTCACGTGACTGATCACGTATTATTCACAGTGGTCTGCCTCCTTCATCCTTGTTCATTAAATGTCATCTAAATGTCCAAATATTATTTCACAGACATTGCCTTGAGAAACAATTACTGTCCGAATAGTGCTTTGTTAAAGTCTGTTTCGTTTTGTCATTTAATTCACAGTGTTGTCTCGAAAGCCAGTCAATACTAGTATTTTGGCATGTTTCTCACCAGCATGAATGTTTATAAAGAACTCCAGCGGTTTACAAACAGATACTAGCTCCGGAAAGTTATGCTCTAGCTGAAACGGGACATAAAACATCTGTGAGAAAAACAGGATTGAAGGCCAATAAAGGGACCACCACACAGCAGAAGGATATTTATGAATGACATGGAAAAAACAGAGATGGATTTGCTGGAATTGGTTTGATGAAATGAGTTTTACTCAAATATTAAGTTTTTCTCATGTGAAATATTTCTCTTGCTTATTGTCACTATTAGTTCTGAAGTGTCCGTCAAGATGGGGGAACAATATCTTGTGCAGATGTGCTTCAGAAATGCTGCCAGCTGTGACATGTGATTCCTCTATGGGGGAACTCAAATCTAAAATCCATCTTCATAACCTTCCCTTCTGAAAGAAAAAAAAACATCAGGAAGGCTCCATTCTGTATGGTTATAAAAACCCCATAAGCTACAAAGCAAATAACAACCATAAACAAAACTGTAACCTCTTCAGCTGCATCCTGTTTCCAGAGACAGAAGAGATTCAAAAGGTCTTGCTCTGGGTTTTTTTAATTACATCCCAATGGTCTCATAAAAGTCATTCGGTAATTCAACAATCATGCGAAAAAGGAGCATATTTTCTTGTGAAACATTTTCAATAGTTTCATTCATCAAGATGTTCTCCTATCCTTGCTGCAGATGTTCTTGTGGATCCACTGAGCTGCTCTTACCAAGAACCGGATCTACAAAGTCCTCTCTATGGCCAGCAGCCGTTCAGCCCCGTTAATGTGCAGTTCTCCATGTACGGAGCGCCAAACGCTCAAGCGTGCAACCCGCCGTACCCCTACAGCCATCAGTGCTCTGAATACATCTGTGAGCCCGAGATGGAGGTCCAAAGCCCAACAAGAGGCAGCATTATTGGTCTTCCAGTGCTGAAAAGGTCCAGGATGGGCCATGGAGCTCGGGTGAAAGGCCAGGATGAGCTGTGTGTGGTGTGTGGAGATAAAGCCTCGGGATATCACTACAATGCCCTCACCTGTGAGGGCTGCAAAGGTTGGCTGTTCAAAAATTGCAGTTCTGAATTTAAGGACAACATTAAAGGGATAGTTCACACAAAAATGAACATTTTATCATCTATTCTCCCTCATGCCATCCCCGATGTGTATGACTTTCTCTCTTTAGATAAACACAAACAAAGATTTTTAGGAAAATAATAATACGGTGAAAGGGCCCTCGCACCAGTGCAACCGCCACCTGGTGGCTTTAGAAAAACAGAGCACGGTGGGCAATATGCATTTAAGTATATAAATACAGGGGGACTATGTCAGTCACTTGTATTTGCCACACTTCCTGCTACCAGCTGGTGGCGATATGACTATAACTAAATTTTGCTGTGTAAATTTCTTCAGTCCAGGGCACTTATCAAATGTTAAGTTTGAGGCAGATTGGCGTTAATCGCATACTTTAGCACTTAGTCAAGTATTACATGATTTAACGTGTTTCTAGTATGTTTGGCACTTCATGGGATATTTGAATGCGTTTCAGGGAGTGAATTACAGTGTAAAACATGCCATTTTCTATTGCCAAAAGGTGGCACTATGACTAACTGAATATTTGCATGTAGATTTCTTCAGGCCAGGACTCTTATCACACATGTGAAGTTTGGCGCAGGTTGGACATTATATGCCTGACTTACAACAGCTTCCTGTTTCATGGAGAAACATCAGACTTTGTCAAGTCGAGAAATGTTGCAAAGAAAATTCAAAATATCTCACTTCCTGTTGGGTTTTCAGATTTTGCACCCACAGACTTTTTTGTAGGTATTGGGCTGTTACATGTGTCTACCGAATTTCATACTTGTATGTGAAATGTAGCGAGAAGGCCGCTTAATTGAAATTTTGTAGGTGGCGCTATCGAGCCATACTGCCACACCTAATTCTGAAACCCATATCAGACGTAAATTTTCACCACTTCTGATGCATATGCAAAGTTTCATGAGATTTCAAGCATGTTTAGGCCCTCAAAAATGTGATTCATTTTGGAGAAGAATAATTGACCGAGCAATTACAATAGGGTCCTCACACTATCGGTGCTCGGACCCTAAAAATACTAATATTTTGACACGTAATATAAGTGCATTGTGAAGTAACGCTGAAGCACAGAGGACCACAAATTCTCGCGTGAGCTTCACAACGCACTTACACCACACGTCCCTCTCATGAATGCTCGTATGACAGAAGACCGGAAGCAATTATTTACAGTTAAAATATTGTTGTAATATTAGTATTTTTCTAATACACTTGTATCATTTTGCTTTAGAAGATGGGGTCATATCACTGCGTCAACCAAGCAGCACCCATTCACTTGCATTATATAGACTCAGTGAGGTGGATTGTTTTCCTAAAAATATGTTTGTTTATCTTAAGAAATCTCATAAACATCAGGGATGGCATGAGGGTGAGTAAATGATGAGATAATTTTAATTATTTGGTGTACTATTCCTTTAATCCTTGATACACTTCTAAAGTCCTAAAATCCATATTTGAAAGATTCTGTGTAATGGTAGTTTTCTTTCGTGTGTTGACATATTTCCTTTTAAAACAGGAAATGGAATGGGGCATATCAAAGAGCTTTTCCTTTTTTTAAATAACCAATAACAATGAAACAAGATTTACTACTTGCTACTGATAGTTGCTTGGATATATCCCTAAGTCATAATAATTTTTGGTCTGTTTTCCTGGACAAGAAATTTTAGGTATATAAACACTACCATTCAAAAGGGTTAGTAATTTATTTTTATTTTTTATTTTTTGGAAAGAAATTTAGCAAGGAGGCATTACATTGATCAAAACAGCACAACTGTTTTTAACATTATTATTAATATTAAATGTTTCTTGAGCAGCAAATCATCATATTAGAATGATTTCTGAAGGATCATGTGACACTGAAGACTGGAGTAATGATGCTGAAAATTCAGCTTTGCCATCACAGGAATAAATTACATTTTAAAATATATTAAAATAGAAAACAGTTATTTAAAATGTTAAGTATATTCCACAATATTACTGTTTTTACTGTATTTTTGATCAAATAAATGCAGCCCTTTGAGCATGAGAGACTTTCAAAACCACTAAAAAAAAATGTATTGACCCAAAGCGTTTGAACAGTAGTGTATATCTCTCTTGGTTTAGGTTTCTTCAGACGCAGCGTGACTAAAAAGGCTGTGTACCGCTGCAAAAGTGGTGGAAGCTGTGAGATGGACATGTACATGCGGAGAAAGTGTCAGGACTGCAGACTACGCAAATGCAGAGCCGTCGGGATGCTGGCAGAGTGTGAGATTGACGTAAAACCTTCTAGACTGATTTAAATCTTTACGTGTTGCTTTGAGTCAGTAATTTCTGGGAATCAGACAGATGCTGCAGAAAAACAGTCTAATTGGATGTTGAGTTAACATCAAAAAGGGCTGTCAACATTAGCTGATTGTTGATGTCTTTTTGTCAGGCCTTCTTACAGAAGTGCAATGCCAGTCAAAGAGACTGAGGAAGGGCTACAAGAACAGAGGACACAACGGGTCAACAGGAAGAGCTGAAGATGACTACTCTGAAAGCAGAAGCGTCTCGTCCACCAGCAGATTCACCACACGGGTAAAATCCACTTGCGTTTAGCTTTTCCAAGCATGAAATTGGAGATTTAGCGAGATCTGAAGCCTTAAAAATTCAGAACACGTTTCTTATCTTCAAAAATACTGTTGGCAGGTATCATCTAGTTTCTCCAGAGAGCAGAGGTGCATTCTGAATAGAATTGTTGAGGCTTATCGTAGGTACATAATTCAAGACAACACGCACTGCTCGGTATGTCAGAGGTTTGTTTCTCTTTTATTAAAAATGAAAGAAGAAATACTGCCCATAATATAAGATATCATTCTTTTTCTTTCCCCAGGTGCCTCTGTGGTCAAGTTTAACAAATACAGATCTGACTCCTCCTCAAACAGAGAAGCTTTTACAATTTTTGAGGAGTGTACCTGGTCAGTTTCCTCCTACTTTTCACAGATCACACCCCACACATGTCTAAAAGCAACTAATTTTTGGTCATCTGTTGTTTAGGTTTTGAGCTTTTGGATAGTTCTGACCAGAACACACTTCTGTCCAGTTCTTCAGTTGAAGTCATGTTCCTACTCTTAGCTCAGCAGTTCTCCGAGAACCCCACTAGTGTTAGCACTGGTAATGAATGACATACATTATCACATAATCTGCTTGTTAAGTCTGATGTCACAAGTCACAGTTTTTGGGTCCAAGTGCTCTATAGGAAGTAGGGACTTTAGGCTGGTACTTGGTGTGTTTCGACCACGGGAATTAGGGTCTACTTGAAGTCCAGATTAAAATTTCCCCCTCAGAAAGTCCCTGCTCACAAGGTTGTACTTTTTCAAAGTTCAGGAACTTTTGGGGGTGGGACTTGGGCACTGAACATGCTGATTGGTTGAGTTCACGCAGCATTTTGATTGGATGACTCCACGCAGCATTTTATTTCAACCACCATTAAATGGTTAAAAGCCTCGGCATCCATCTAAAAAGCTCTATGTCCACAGGCATATTAAAATGGATCAACTCATCAACTTATAGTGTATGGTTTATCACCTTTCATTGTCAATTGCGCTCATTCCTGTTGCATGTCCTCAATCTGGGAACCAGTGTGAGCATTGAGTCTGAGGAGGGAGGAGAAACACTCCTCTCTAATATTTTGAATTTGGACTGCAGGACCCATTTCAACCACTAACTGTCAATGTTACATACTGCACCTTTAAAGCCCGGAACACACCAAGCCGACAAACTAGTAGCAACGAAAGCAGACTGTGGGGTTGGCTCATGTCGGCAGTGTCTGGGTCCAAAGTTGCCCTGACACATCAAGCCGACGCTCAACACCCGACGGCCAAGTAGCATGTCCATTTCAAGCCAATTCAACATGTCGGCCGAAAAAAAGCAGATGAGGACCAACTTCAGCCAACAGTGTGGAACACACTGAGAAAACTTAGCCGCAGCAATGTCATAGAAAAAACATTTTAGGTTCCCCAAAAGAACCTTTCAGTCAACAGGGCCAGTTGCATATGTTGCAGGATTTTTCTCCATATAGTGGACTTCCACAGGGACGAACGGGTTTAAAGGAACACTCCACTTTTTTTAACAATAGGCTCATTTTCCAACTCCTCTAGAGTTAAACAGTTGAGTTTTACCGTTTTCGAATTCATTCAGCCGATCTTCGGGTCTGGCGGTACCACTTTTAGCATAGCTTAGCATAGTTCATTGAATCTGATTAGACCGTTAGCATGCCGTACCATGGGTGCAGCAGGCGCAATGATATTACGCAGCGTCTCTCACAAATGTCTCCATGGTTGCAAGGCACGCTCCCTGTGCAAGCAGGGGGTCACAGGAGCTGAGTAATATCATTGCGCCTGCTGCACCCATGGTACCGCCAGACCCGGAGATCGGCTGAATGGATTCGAAAACGGTAAAACTCAATGGTTTAACTCTAGGGGAGTTGGAAAATGAGCCTATTTTCAAAAAAAGTGGAGTGTTCCTTTAAGGTCCAAATTGCAGTTTCAGTGCAGCTTCAAAGGGCTCTCTACACGATCCCAGCTGAGGGTCTTATCTAGCAAAAACAATTGTCTTTTTAAAAGAACAAAAATACATATACTTTTTAACCACAAATGCTCGTCTTGCACTAGCTCTGCGAAGCGCATCCACGACTTCATGCATTACATAATCATTTTGGAAAGGTCACGTGAGACGTAGGTGGAAAAATTAAAAACTCCATCTAATTTTCTCTTCCAACTTCAAAATCATCCAACATCGTTGTTTTACCTTTTTTTTGTAAAGGGCGTTAGACTTAGTCTTTGCTTGTTCACTTTGTAAACACTGGGTCGGCATTTCGGCCTACATCACACGTGACCTTTCCAATGTTATTACATAATGCGTGGCGCATCGCAGAGCTAGTGCAAGACGAGCATTTGTTGTTAAAAAGTTTTTTTTTTTTTAGAAAATGACCGATCGTTTCGCAAGACGAGACCCTTATTCTTCGTCTGGGATCGTGTAGAACCCTTTGAAGCTGCACTGAAACTGCAATTTGGACCTTCAACCCATTGGTAACTGTTGAAGTCCACTATATGAAAAAATCCTGGAATGTTTTCCTCAAAAACCTTAATTTCTTTTCGAGTAAAGAAAGAAAGACATAAACATCTTGGATGACATGGGGGGTGAGTAAATTCTCAGGAAATTTTAATTCTGGAGTGAACTAATCCTTTAAGAACTAGTATGACCAACTAGCAGTTAGACAAGGGGTAATTAGTCTTATTTTTCTAATTCAAATTAGACCAGTCTATCTTTTTATGTAACTGACTCAGAACCATTTTTTTCTTAGTGTAAAGAACATTTTAATAATCTAAACAACCTTTTTCCACTATAAAATTTTCCACTTTTGTGCAATGGAAAGGTTCTGTGGATGTTAAAAGTTCTTCATTGAATCATCAATGCTCCTTAGCAAAATTTCAGTTGGCCAGACAGCGATTCATCTTTTTATGAATCATTAAAATATTGGTGTTGTAGACTGTTGTGTTAATATTATCATCTGAAACAGGGTAGAGGCTTGGACCATTTCAAATATTTAAAATGTCACAACTTACCAAGCAGATTAGATTATTAGTAGCATTGTTGTTCGTTTCAACAACTCAACACATTATGGATCAATTATGACTCTCTGATGTTTTCTATCACCAGCCTTATACCCAGCAAATGCAAATAACTCAAACCCTGATTGGGCGAAAACTTTAGAGTCCAAGACTGGGAACAGCCACAGGATACTGACCCACTCAGGTGATCTATAATGCAAAATGATATTCATAGTAGAAAAATCTCACATTACATGCAGTGACAATGAATCGATGCATCATCATTATATTGTCTAAAACGTTTTTGTCTCTGCTAATATTGTAATTTTTATCTTTGATCAGGGTTGAACGATGAGCTCTTAAGGTCTGTGGTAAATTTCCTCCACAGCATGGTGACTATTGCGGTAACCGAGGCTGAATATGCACTTCTAACGGCGACTGCAGTGTTGTGTTCAGGTTTGTGTATTATGATTACCACAGTTGTGACTCATTTCCATGTGAACTTCCACATCATGTCACTGTATTTAGAACATTCATTTATAGGTCAAAAAGCAAATGACATCATAAAAGTTTAGCTTATCCACTTGTTTTAATGTAACAGTGGGAATGGCTATTTGTAACTTGAATTTTATATTGCAAACTGGTATTTTTGTAGAGAAAATTTACAGTTTACTGCACTTTATTTACCCATAGCGACTAATAAATCAGAAGTCTCCCACATTCAAAGAAAACATCTTACTTCCACAGTGCAAAATAAGGTGCATAAAACCGTTTCAAATTGACCACCATTTTGTTTTCTGTTGCCAAGCAGACAGGCCATCTCTGCGTGCGGTGAGCTGTGTTGAGAACTTACAGGAGTTTGTTTTGGAGCTCCTGTCCCGAGCTTGCTGCTGCTGTAGTCAGGGGACAGCACAGGACCCACGCCGCTTCGCCAGGCTCCTGGGACGGCTGACGGAGCTGAGAACACTACGACACAACCACCTCACCCTTCTCCCACAGCAGCCCTGGGACATGCAGTCCTGAGACAGCCAGGAGAGAGATTTATGACATCTGATCTCTGTTGCAATTGCAATACACATTTAATTTTTACCCAAAACAATATCCCAGGTCAATGTACTGTAGGTTACCCATGTACAAACATAGTTTAGTTTAATAAAAAAAAAAAAAAGTAAGCTTTATGATGTGGTTTTCTTATTTGCATTAAGTAAAAATGTTTATTTTGTGTTTCTTGCATTTTCATTCATGGTATAACATCAACTTGCACTTATTTTATTAACATGGATCTGACAATTAAAAATGAAGAGAATATTTAATAATTTTCTCATTCTGATTTTAAGCCAAGTACATTTTGTTTTACCTTTGCTAATTGTGTTATACGATTTATTATATGTATACGTATTATATTATATGATTATTATGCTTGGTCGACCACGTGCGTGAGTAAAGCAGCTCAGGTAATCTGCTTTGGTTTATGATTCAAAAGTAGTATATGATTGGCCTGTAATGACCCTTGGCTGTTTCAATATGTTAGCTACTTTCTCGCCATACCGTTAAGAAGATACCGTTCCACAAATAGAAAAAGTTAATTTTCAATTTTCATTTATAACAGCAAAGTCTGTCAGACATCATATCCTGCCCTCAAGTTTCATCAGGCATTCAAATCCAGCAGGTGTTGGCAATCTGTCAAACAAAAGCTGGAGTAAGACCTGCCACTGTTTTAATTTCCCTATGACCACAAATGAAACTGTGATACAGTAGATGTATCATATGAATTTTTGCATTTGAATGTTTACTTTTAACTGAAACCGAACATTAGTCGGCTTGCAATGTTAAAGAGATACACAGCAACGGTTCCTCTTTTGCATGCATCAGATCACCTTCCAAGAAGAATCTTAATGTATTTACCTTATGAAAGTCAAATACTGAACGGGTTCTTCCATCATCAATACTGACTCTCTGCTGCCCCCTACAAGTACACACACACACACACACACACACACAGAGAGAGAGAGAGAGAGAGATAGGATAATGTCGTTTCAGCAAACCATGAGCCACCAACAATATGTTGGCCTAATTTCGATTACCTCACCACTGGTAAACGTTTCTTCTAATGTTCCTTAATGAAACATAATACCTCGTGACCTCCCACAAGATGCACGAAGCTTAAATCATTTTCAAATAATTACACATGTATCATATCACTTACACCATCTTGAAAAGACAAAATATGTCCCAAAGCTGTTGAAAATAAAAAGGAAAATATTGGTGCTGCACTTGACTTTGGACCTTTTGCCAGCTGACTTCACGAGCTATCGTAATTTTCGTAAGTACGAGTTTCCTAGTTGTAAATTTTCCCGATCAAGTCACTACTGGGAAATTCGGAGATCATTTTGCTACCCGAGTTTCCGAGTTGGGCGTGACAAAAAGTAGTGCATATTTTGTGTTTTATACACACTGAAAACGTATTTGACCGAAATTCCAGAACGAGCATTGGTAAGCTATCTAGATTTCGCCGTGAATATCGTTGTCAACGGACAAACGGGACGTTACATTTTATTCAAAATTAAATATATCCAATACATTTCAGCTTTTACCAAGAAATAGACACGAATAAACCTGGTGTCCTCCTCCATGATTCCTATTCTTTCCGACAAAAAAAAAGCAATTTTACTCGACGAGCTCATACTCAGAAGTGGGAAACTTCCGATAGCATGTGAAGGAACGCCAACCTTTGCAAAACTCCGCCCTCCAAAGATATCGGCCAACCCGATGACAACAAATTCGCGCGCACGCAAAATGATTGACAGATAGAGTAAGAGCGCTTCTACTTTTGTGTGGTTTTCCATTCCGTCATTTTACCATTCTGCTTCACCTTTACATGATACGAAACAAAGAAAATATGAGAATATTTACATAGGAGTACGTCGATACAAATCTGTATAAAGCTGATTGTTATGACCGACTAGGAAATACGAGTTTCCTAGTCGGTCCTATTTACTAGCGTTACTAGGAAACTGAGAAAATTTTGAGTTCCGAGTTGGGCGTGTCATACATTATAGTATGGCGGAGGGCAGAACGATTGCATGCTGTGACTGGTATTCCATTTTGGTTCCAAAAAATAATAATAATAAAATTCAACAAACAAAAATATATCTCTAACAGCACTTATAAGGCTATAGTATTTTTCAATGTACAATACATATGCATCCTACCAATTTACCTTTCTATATGAGAATATAAATACGAGAATATTTACAAGTAGTACACATTAATACAGATATATCATATAAAGCTGCTTGTTAAATACTGTTATATATATATAAGCAAAACATTTATATTGTTCATACAACTCCATATGACCTAAACACAATCATTATGGTCTTAAAAAACATGTTTAAATCAAATTACAACGGCATCAGGCATAGTAGACTTTCAATAGAACATTTATTTTCCCACATGAGAAAATACTGTTTGAGACAGGTTATTTGGTGGGTAGGTAAAATCTGCACTTTATACAAGCTTAAAATTTTTCCATCTTATAAACAGTGAACAAAAGCTACACAACTTTCTACAATAAATACAAGGTTCTGTGCTTGATGGTGAAAAGGGATTTTTACTGTCTAACAGCAAGTGTACAATACATCATCATTAACCATCCAGCATTCCACCTTGAAATCTTAAAAAGAACTAAACCAGAATCTGAAAGCACATGTGAAGTAAGATCTTAAAAGCCTATTCAATAGTTTATCATCTTAAATAAGAGATCTGATTTCCATCTTGAACCAATATAATTTAATTCCTTTATCTCTTTACGGTCCATAAATAAATTACTTTTTTTGTATCAAAAAATGAGAATATATATTTAACCATAGACAACTGTGAGTTGGTACATATACACATACATACATGATTGTATGCCGGTAATGTACATATATATGAACACACTCACACTATCTGATATCAAAGACAAGCAGGATACACGATGTAGGAAGTCAGTTCATCTGAAAATCTTTTTACACATTTGTACACAACCTTCATTTCTTCATTCCTCCAGGCAATTTATTTCACAATAAAGAGAGAAAAAAAAAAACATTAAATTAGATACTATATGATAAAAAAAAAACATACCTATATACATAAGTGTCTTTACAATATACAAGAAGTGGTTTGTAAAACTTTAAAAAGTAAAAAGCTATCTTAAGAAAATGGCAGTGATTCATTCAAACGTTTATATTCTTTAAGTTCATTCATTGAATCATTTAAAATTATTAATTATTCAGAAATTAATTGCTCTGAATGTACCCAAATGCTAAAACTGTGGGTCTGGGTGGTTTAGACTAGTCATCACCATAAAGTGACACCTCATAAAAACACAAATCATCATAGAAACCGCCACCCTTTTGTGACCCCTGTCCTAGGAAACATCCTAAACCTGGAGAAAGAAAAAATCTGGACTGAATCTCAAATGACTCCAGTACTAAACCATTGCAGAGGGTTGTGTCTGGATCACATGGATAAACTAAACTGACTGATCAGGAGTCTAGTACCTGGTGCACTAACCAAAATGGCTCTGAGCCTGCCTTAGAAAGCCCATGTGAGTAGTACGTGATGACAGATGTGGTTGGCGTTTCTGTTCTACATGAAGTTTGAGCCGACAAAACCATGATCTCCTCGAACTCGGCTCAGATGGATCATAGCTCGGTCGTAGGCCACCTGCACAGACTTCCGGATACTGGTTTTCTTGCCCTCCATCATACGCAGTTTATCAGCAGTGTCGTCAACGCCAAGAGGGATAACCTTATCTCGTGGCAACCACTGCCTGCAGATACAGACATAAGAACATATAACTCACTGACAGTTCCTTCTAAAATCCTCAAATCCAGTGATACTTACAATGGATATTTGGAAAAGCAAAGTCTGGTGGATAAAGCTAAAGGAAAACAAAGTAAATCTCTAGTGCTGTGCTCACCAGGTGCGTTTGTTGTCGAAGAAGAGAACCAGGAAGAGTCTCTCGCCAGCTTCTTCCTGTCTCTGGTCGCCCAGGCGCAGTACGTCGAGCGGAGGCACAGGGATGGGCACGCCGTTATGCAGCAGACCCTCCTGAGGCATGTCTGGATCTATGATCTACAAAACAAGAGCAGTTTCAACCATTTATTTAACCTTTAAATGTCAGTGGTTTGCTACAACACTACGCTAAACACAGTTCACAACCCATTTGATTTATTAGACATTTGCAAAAAAAAAAAAAAAAAAAAAAAGCAGGTTATTTGGTGAGAAAAAAAAAAAATGTGGGGCACTCATTTTTTCAAACACCAGATCGAAAAGTTGAAAAGAGGGATTAGAAATGTTATAAAAATGTAAAACAAAAATACTAACTAAATAAAACAATTAAAGATTGAACACTTCAGGGAAAAAAAAGGAAATAATTTTATTTGTTTAATCTACAGAACTGCAATGTTTGTGAGTTGCTAATTAGTTAAATCATAAAGTAAAATTAAAACAATTTTACTAAAAAAAAAAAATCTAAATATAATAAATAACAACAATCAAAATAAAACACAATTTTTTTATTTGTTTACCTGCATTGTCATGCAACCACTGAACAGAGAACTGTCAACATGTAAATGTGTTGTTAATGATAGCATTAGTAAATTACTGAAATATGAACTTCTCAGGGGTATTTTAAGTCAAACAGGTTCGACTGACAAAAAAAATTAAGCAATCCCTGGATTAATAAATCATTTATAATGAAACCTGGAATGTATATTAATGATGTGAACGGTCATTTTTTTTTTTTATGTTAGGCTCATCTCATCATTATAGTGAAAGACTGATGTGAATTCTCTCAAGCCTAAAAAAGACTTTAATATTAAAATGCTCTGTTTTTTTTTTTTTTTTTTAAAGGGGGCCTATTATGCCCCTTTAACAAGATCTAATTTAAATCAGCTCAAAATACCCCACAGATCATTTATTATACCATGCTGTAAATGCCCATTTTTGAGTGGAAGCAAAAACATGCCAGAGGGCGGAGCCTGTACAACTCGTGCCTCGGATACTCTGCCATCGTGATTTTTTTTCCCCCCAAACCAGTTTAGCGGAAATCCCGCCTTGGCGCCGATTCTAAACATTTCATTGGCCATGTCAATCACAGTAACGATTGCCTACACCCAACCCTGATCCCTAAACCTACCCGTCACTCTAACCTCAGCCAGTGAAACTGGTTGCAGGGCGGGGATTTCCACTGAACCGTTTGGGGAAAAAATAAAAAGAATTCACGCCTGCTCGTCGTGTGAGTATTAAAGTACTCTTTCACATAATATTATTGAGCTTAAATTGTTAAATACACACAAGATTATGTCAAAAACACACAAAGTTCATATAAACAGTCGGTTATGTCTGTTAACGTAAACAGCAGGGAAAGAAATCGCATTTGTGTATTAGATCTGAGTAATAAAGTGACAGCAGCATAACAGTACCTATTGCTGTATATGCTGTTGATATGAATCAAACAAAAGAAAAACAAAATAACTCACTGCTCTTGATTGAATAACTTTAGTAGGTTTAATAAGAATATATTTCTTGCATAAATGCTGCTGTTAAATGCTCTGGTGAGAAGATAAACATGGCAGACTGTGTACAGCTCAATTTGGTGCCAGTTGTGGGCGGGGCCTGTTCCAATGTGAGGTAACATTGGAGTAGATTTCTGAATGGCTCATTTTAAGACACTGTTTCAGATTTATGGGGAAAATAAACGGAGTGAATGGATTTTTACCACAGTAGGGTGGTTGTGTACACACTGCGGTGTGTACACAAAACCAATATAAAAGTGAATTTTGCATAATAGGTCCCCTTTAAAAGATAATGACAGATAACTCTGAATAATGGTCCAACATGCAGTATGAATGTAATGTGAGTGTAGAGCGCCCTCTCTCACCAGAGCAGGATAGGATGGATATCCTCTGCTTTTGGCCCACACCAAATCTAGAGGTTCAGGTTCAGGCGCGTCCCCGTTCGACAGCACATCTACATAGAACAAGAATCATAATAACCATTTGCGCACTCAAAAACAAATATATTGACATTTCATTGGGATTAATTTCTTACCAGTCCCAGTGTAGTCACAATCTCCGTTAACAGTTTCTAAGAATGGTACTTTGGACAAAGCAGGTTTCCCTCTGCTCTTTTTAGGAGGTGAGACACTGAAACCAACAGAATTTTATTTTTATAACTGCATAAATAGAGTTAACCGAGCTATATGATGCAGAGAGATTTTAGTCTTTTCTTTTCCTCTTACAGTTCTCTGAGAGTCGGAGAGGAGCTGCATTCTGAGTCAGAGCCGCCATCTTTGTGCTTTCTGAATCCATTTGTGAGGGCTAAAAAAAATATAGAGAAAAGGGTGTTTAGGAAAGGTTAAATTAATAAAAACAAAATACCCATACCACAGTTTCAGTTGTCATGAAATACAGGATTGTCTATGGTTTCTAAAATTAAAAAAATAAATAAAACAAAAATACATCCCACCAATCTCCCTCCAGGCCTTCACCTATTTATGGAAACTGAGATAAAAAATGTGTTTGTCATGGTTATGTTGATGCAAGCATGAGCACATTTATATATTGTGTAAGGTCATTTATAGATAACAGCCATAAATATACAAGAAACCTTGACTAAGTGGAAAAAAAACAAATGAAAAAAAGAGAAAAAAAGGCGAAAACCATGTAAAATAACTACTATCCCCACTGTAAGTGGCACAAGTAAATAAAGCTTGTTGGCTAAACATCTCAAAATGAAAAAATTGAAACAAATTACTACTGTAATTTTAGAGTTCTTCTAAGTATTACTACAATGTACTCATACAATAGTAATATTTCTTCTTTTTTTTTTTTTTTTTACATTTTTTATTTAGTAATAAAAAATAAGAATAAAATATATATATATATTGCATTTTAAATCACAAACGCAATTTTTATCAGAAAAATACCAATTACATTTTCCCCCAAATCGTGCAGCCCTACAAGTAAACGTCATAAGATCAGTTGCAATGCAGCATGTAACAGTTGTTTTCTTTACCAGGCTCTATAGTGAGTCGAGGGGGTGTTCTCTCAGGCTCTGGACTACAGCTGCGACTTCTCACTCTCTGTTTGGCCAGGGTGGATATGGGCGGAGGTGTTGAAGGTTTTGGCTGGGCTGAAGTTTCAGTCTTGATGGTGGCGATGCAGTTTGGTGTGCATGCAAGGTCTGGGTCAGTGCTAATGGGCTCCTCCCTGTTTCCGTTCTGCATCTGATTGTCTCTCTCACGTTGGAGCTTTGCTCCATTTTTTGCTTTTTTGAAGAGGACGGATGTTCTCCGCCCGACTCCGCCTGTGGTGGGCCGGACCGGTGACTCTGTGGTGGAAAGGCCATTGATCAGTTTGTTCTCAGGCGGGCGGTCCTCGGGTTTGGTGCAGTTGATCACAGTTGCGGCGTCTGAATCGGCCTCTTGGCTCTCGCTGTTAAGTTTGAGGCGCTTGGGTGGGCATGGGGAGGTCCTGGGGTCGGATGTCATGGGTCGGAGGGTCGGTGGTTCTTGGGGTGTATCTCCTGGTGGAGGGGACAAAGCCAGGCCAGTGGGCTCCAGCGTTGGTGGGGGAGTTGATTTACAGTCATCTGGATAAAAGGAGGGACAGACAGAAGTCAAGAAAATCTAGAATAACACTAGCATTGTGGGGGACTGTAAAATGTTTATTATTATTTATTATTTTTCCTAAATACATCATACAATAGTCATTTTTCTTATTTTGCTTAACATTTTTTCTAGTAATAATACAAATAATAACAATAATTATTATTTTATAGTCATACTGATATATAATCACTAATTTTTTGCCCTAAAAACATGCACAAAACAATTTTGCGTGTGAGGGCGTGTGAGAAGAGACATCTAAAATTTATCTCAAGGAAAGTTATACATGATGAAAGTAATGACTTGCAGCTCATGAGTAAGTCAACAGCTCATTACATTACAGCTACTTGATTAAATCAGAGTTCAAGACTGATTTGTGACTATTTTTGACCAATTCACTGACGGTGTGATGTAACAGAAGTAGCAGCAGATCTTTTCTTCCGTATTGTGATGTAAATCCAGATGAAACAGATTATCGGGAAAAAAAAAAAAAAAAAAAGTAGGATGGGGACTTCAATCCATCGATTGTTGATTGAATGAAGGCGGATCTGAATGTGAGCTTGCAGTTGATTGTAAGAAAGGGGTGGGGTTTAAGCAGGCCAAATGATTGGAGAAGTCCAACAAACTTCACCAGAGAGTAGTCTGTAATTTCACAGGAATATCCAGTTATGACATTTTGATAAAAAATTACAAGGTCAGTTTTTTTAAATGAAATGTGCATGAATGAATTATTTACAATAAGATCAATAACATGATCTTAGAAAATAGGGTAAATTTTAATTTTATGTCCGACTTGGGAAGTGTTCAAATACCATTAACCGAACTGAATGTCATGAAAACCATTTGTTTCCAGTATTAAAAAAACAAAAACAAAAACAAAAAAAAACAGAAGCAGAATTCTGGAATAATAACTAGAAAGAAACTGAATTCTGAATACCCAATTCTCAATTCCTAGTCAAGTTTTACCTTTATCTGATGACGATGAAGACAGGTTATGTTCACCATCCATCTCTTTGTCTTCATCCTCCTCCTCGTCTTCCTCTTTGAGATCTCCATTGAGCATGTGCGAGTTCCGCGAGTGCTGCTTATAGCGGACGTTGTTGATTTCTCGCCGCAGCAGGCGGATACGGCGTGTACGTGCGCCACTTGAGCGCATCGACGTCACCACATCTAATTTATCTAGCAGCTCCCTCAACTGGTTTTCCGTCGTCATGTGCAATCGATTATCAGGGTCTAGCAGCGTGTCAACTACACACACACACACACCCACACACACACACAACAAAACCAAACCATTAGTAACAAAAGAAGCTAAATTACTATTACACTGTAAGTCAAGTTACTATGATAAAATTATTTACAGAAAATGTTTTTCTAGAAGAAAACATGCCATGTCGTTCCATGCAGCTGCTAAGGTGCTACTTCAAGAAATCTCACCCAAATGTATGAACTTTACCACTGCCAACAAGTTACTTTTTTAGTTAATCTAAAATGTTGTCTTTTGAACTACTCACCATCTTCCAAAGTGCAGCGGTAGTAGTCATTTTTGTGTGGCGATTCTGCCAGGTGCATTCCCGTGTCCAGGTCGAAGCCTGTACTCTGGGCTTGTCTCTGAGCGTGCCTCAGGATAGCGCCCCCTAAGTCCCTCAGACGTATTGCAGCTTGGTAAAACACAGTGTCTTTAGCATTGTAAAGCAGGCAGTTGGAGATCATGAGGTTGAAATCAGCCTCCAGATCAGCGACAGAGCGATATTTGTGAGCTTCCAATTTGGATTTTATGGTGGAGAAGTCCATGGGGTGCGTGATGAACTCCAGGTAATCTGGGACCTAAGAGGCCAAGAGCACAGTTTCTGTTTAAGGCTTGAAGCTTTCATTAACATAAATGAGTATGAGACTAATTAAGATATTAGGATTTTAATATAAGAGTAAATTGTTATTTTAGAAATCTGAATTGATCAATCTGTTTGAAGCTGTAGTATAACAGCAATATTGTTATAAATTAAATTGATCTAACATTTATAATTTTACAAAACATTTCTAATTTAAATAAATGTTTCAAAAATTCAGTAAAAAATAATGAAAAAAATATTTTGAGCAGGAAATTAGCATATTAGAATGATTTCTGAAGGATCATGTGACACTGAAGACTGGAGTAATGATGCTGAAAATTCAGCTTTGCCTTCAAAGGAATAAATTAAAATATATTAAAACTGAAATCACTTATTTTAAAATGTAGTAATATTTCACAATATTACAGTTTATACCGTAAACTGTGAGCATTCACCAAAACCCCCAAACCTTTGAATGGTAGTGTGTATGAATGTATATAAATATAGACAGACCTCTTTCAAGTTGACAGGTTGTGCAAATATGTTTGCAGTATCTTTCTCCTGAAGTTGGTCTAAAGTGGACCGCAGCAGTACCAGGACCGGAGTTAACTTATGCTCAGTCACAGCCTGGTGAATCTTCACCTACAGAAGCAACACTTGGTTATAGTGAAACACCTGGCTAATTTTATATGGTCAAGGTGACATAAGTCAGCAGATGTCATTAAACCATCAGTAGCAGGTCAGATTACTTCATGTCTGTGAGCTAATGCACTAATGTAGATTATTTCCTTGTCAACCACCAATTAGTTGCAAAGGATGTGGTTGAAATGTATTCACCTTAAAAACGATTTCATCACTTTCATCCACTGTATAAGATGTCACATGTGGTTTTGCCAGGCTGAAAAAGCAGCCAAGTCAAAACTAAAGAAATGACTAAGTCTAATCTAGCATACAATATTTGCCAAATCAAGTAACAGTCTGAGACTTAGGGTCGTTTTACACTGCGGCGTAACGGCAACATCAGGCTGGTGATGGTTTCACAATGACAGAGCTTCGACTTTCTACAGCAAGAAAGAATTCTGGGTTGCAACATTGAGTATTCTCTTTGATAACAGCTATAAATTATGAAATGGATATTGAGAGTGAGTAACTGAGAATTTTTTACAGAAACCAATCGAGAGCTAGTACAAATTTGATCCTCATGGATTTTAATTTTCATGAGGAGGGGTGACACAATTAAACCCAAATGATAATTTACATTAAATAGATTGTTGATATTAACTGCTTAATCGTCTGCATTTAGTAAGATTTACTGCCAATTGCACCAAGCCAAATATGTGTCTTTTTTCATTCAATTGTTGACTTCAGCATTTTATGTTGCTTCATAAAAGCCTAAATTGCGAATGACCATATTCATTGATAGTTTAATGGTGCATTTTCAATTCAGCTTGCTACATGGGGCAAAAATAGGCTCAGCGCTGCTAAGGCATGCATTCTGAGTTCTGGAAACTGTAAATATGAGCGCAGAAATAACCACAGGCCTTAAAGGGTTAGTTCACCCAAAAATGAAAATTGTGTCATCATTTACTCACCCTCGTGTCGTTCCAAACCCCCAAGACTTTTGTTCATCTTCAGAACACAAATGAAGATATTTTTAATGAAATCTAAGAGCTTTCTGTCCCTCCGTTGACAGCTACGCTTCAAAAAGTTCATAAAGAGATCATAAAACTAATCCAAATGAACTGAGTGATTTAGTCCAAATTTTCTGAGGATACACAATCGCTTTAGATGATGAACAAATTGAATTTAGGCTTTCCGAAGATGAACAAAAGTCTTACAGGTTTGGAACGCCATGAGGGTGAGTAAATGATGACAGATTTTTCATTTTTGGGTGAACTAACCCTTTAAAAACCATGACTCAGGTTCAAAATAAGCTAAGGTACTAAAGACTTCACGAGTTAACTGGTTATCATTATTTATTTAGGATAACTTCATTGAATTTATTATGCAAGAATACACTATTATATTCCTAGCATTAGTCCCACTCATTTGCAGTGTCCGCTTCATTATCCGCACACACACATTGGACTTGGCCCAGGTTTTACACACTCACACACTCCCATAGCCAGTTTGACATATCCAATCCACCTAACAAGAAAAAACTCTAATCATATGAAATGTTTCAGTATGTTACCTGCTCTCTCTTTAGTTTCTCTCTCTTGCGGATGAGCTCAATCAGAAGTCGTGCTCTCTCCAAATCATGACGAAGCTTATGCCAGTATTTCAGCTCTTCTCTCACAGCATTCAGCTTTTCATCTGGCTCCGCCTATACACAGTTTATAAGAGCCAAAGATGAGCACAAAAAACACATAATATTGAAGTTGTGTGGCTTATGGATACAACTAGGGCTGCACAATTAATTATTAATAATATAGAGTTATTAATAATATAGTATATACTATATTATTATTATAGTATAAGTATAATATGGTATAAAAATAATAGTTATCAATAATCATGATAAAAATAATACTTATTATTGTTTTATTTTCATATATATGAATATATAGTAAAATGTTTGGTCAAATTGCGCAGCCCTACAAACAAGCACTGTCAACCTGGAGCTTTAAAAAAATAAAACAAAGAAAACTATCGCATTTTAAAATCATGATTTATCACAAAAATGCAATTTGATTTTTTTCCCCAAATCATGCAGCCCCACAACATTTAAATATGCATTAACACTGACCTGTTCTGCACTCCTCTGGCCCTGCAGATGCGAATGTAAACGACGAATGAGAGGCACTCCGTTGCGCGACTGACGCTTAAGTAACCAATAGTTGTGAAGTCTCTGCATGAACTGATTCTTCTTCTGTATGATCACATCTTTAGAAATTTTGTTCAATCTGTAAAAAACACCAACAAAATAATTACATAATTATTAAATATTTATCAAGTGTATTGTTTAAAAAAATATTATAAGTATATAAATATGTATACTTGCATATATTTTTTTATTTAGCTGACCCAAAAAAAAAAAACAAAAACAAAAAACCGCTGTTTGGATTTAAATACGCAAATGCTTAAGAGTCTATGAATGGATCATTATTACAGTGATTATGTTTCTAGCATGTTATATGTTTGGCAACAGTTCTTCTTACCCTAATAAGATGGAGTGTGTAGCTTTTCATTTCTTAAACAACCATGTAGGAAGACACATCATGGCCATATTTCAGGATGAAAATATAAAGATTCATCAAGGCTCAAAAAATTGATGGAAATAAATGTTGTGATGTTATTTCCATCAAGAGGTGCGTCAATTTTTGGTCAAGATCATTTATTGACAATGCAAGAGGTGAGCACTCTATAAAGTCTCCTCCAGCACATCCCAAAGACTTTCAATGAAATTAAGGTTCATGTGTGAAAATGATTCCTCATGCTCTCTGAACCATTCTTTCACAATTGCCTGATAAATCTTGACATTGTCATCCTGGAATATGGCCATGATGTGTCTTCCTACAAGTGATTATTATGTTTCTAGCATGTTATATGTTTGGCATCAGTTCTTTTAACCCTAATTGACAGAGTGTGTAGCTTTTCATTTCTTAAACAACCATGTACGAAGACACATCATGGCCAGGATTACAATGTCAAGATTCACCAGGGTTAAAATTTTGAAAGAATGGTTCAGAGAGCATAAAGGATCATTTTCACACATGAATTGGCACCTCGGAGTCCAGACCTTAATTTTATTGAAGGTCTTTGGGATGTGCTGGAGGAGACTTTACAGAGTGCTCACCTCTTGCATCGTCAATACAAGATCTTGACCAAAAATTGATGCACCTCTTGATGGAAATAACATCACAACATTTATTTCCATCGAGAGGTGCATCATTTTTTGGTCAAGATCTTGTATTGACGATGCAAGAGGTGAGCACTCTGTAAAGTCTCCTCCAGCACATCCCAAAAACTTACACTGGGGTTAAGGTCAGTGCCAATTCGTGTGTGAAAATGATTCTTCATGCTCCCTCCCAACAATTCTTTCACAATTTGAGCCAGATGAATCATGAGTCATCCTGAAATATGGCCATGATACATCTTAAAACATGGTTGTTTATATATATATATATATATATATGCACACCCCTTTCCATAATATCCAAGTATTTACCTATGAGTCGGTATTTCTGGGACAGTGACCAGTGGTGTTGCGACTTTTTTGGACACCTCTTCCTTCTTCCCTTTCTTCTGCTGCTGCTTAGAATCCAGTTTATTGCTTCGTCGCTGCTTCTTCAGCTGTGGCGTCTGTGTGTAGGCACTGCGACCCCTATTAGCCCTACACCCCAAAACCCTCCCCCCGGTTTCTTCATCATCTGACCCGTCCTTCACAGCCGGCGAGTGTGCCTCACAAAACGCAGTCTTTTTCACCGAAAACGTAGTCCCATTCACAGTAGTCTCTCGGACTGGCTCTATTTTCATAAAGAGTCCCGCCCTCTGTGCACAGGTCACGTGGAAGGCCGTGTAACAGTTGGCCTTGTGGCACTGAATGGATGCTCCGCAACCTTTCTGCTTGCACAGGTAGCACGTTAGCTTCCACCTAGCAGGTGGAATGTTGTCCACGCCCTCAATGGGCTCAAGGAAGACCGTATTGGCAAAACACACCTCAGGGATCCAAATAGCGCAGACCACATGTGCCCATCGTCCGTCGCTGGTCTGTTTAAATGCTCCGCCCCGGTTCGGGCAAAGCACGCAGTCCACCGGCCGAGAGGGCGATTGCAGGCAACAGCGGCAGAGCCACTGGCCCTCTGGGATGTAGGGAACTCCGTAACACTCCTGGTGTACAGCCAGGTTGCAGATGTCACAGAACAGGATGACGTTACTGTTGAGACATTCGTCGTCGAGACAGACGCAGCAGAAGGCGTCTTCGTCAATGACGCTCTGCGAGGGCGCTTGGCTTCGTGACTCCAAGAATGACTCCTTTTCCAGACGGTCTATCAGGAGTTCAAAAGTGTCAGGTGATACTTGCGGCTGGCCTTCTGATGCTCGTCTATCATTCACCAGCTCCAGCCACGCCATGTCCTCCTCGTCCATGTCATACTCCGCATCCGTGTCCAGCTCTTCACTGGACTTCTCAATATAGCGGTAGTATGCCGAAGGGCGAGGAGGCGCCTCGACCGGATCATAAGACTCCTGTTCTCTGAAAGTAGGCTTGGGTAAAGCACTGTGGTGGCTGTTCGCACTTGACTGCGTCTGGGATTGTCCTTGAGGGTTGGAGCAGTGGTTTTGTGATGAAGACGATGACAACTGTTTCACATCCTTCTTTTTACCCCTGTGGGCCGTCGATCGGCGCGGCGAGCTGACAACGGCGGTCACTGATGTTTGCTCACTGTTTTCTTTGTTGCTGTTGCACTCTGCAATGTCCTGAGCTGTCATCTCATCTTCAGTGATCACAATCAAGGGGTCAAAGATGCTGATCCGATGCAGCCTTCCATCCAGGTCCACTTCCACAATTTTCTGAGCCTGGGCGTACGTTAGGGTTTCTCTGGTGGGTGAAACTTTCAGCCGGTAGGGAGAGGGTGAGCGTGGCTGTGATGCCCCCATACCTGATGTACCCGTGTCCGCGGCATCACTTTGGCCCCCGGGCAGGCCTACCCTCCGTCGTGGTTTTCTCATGGGCACTCACACCACGCAGCCCTTTGTACCTTGACCTGTATAAAAAAGAAAAAACAACAAACATAAGATTTCTTATTTACAAAACATGACAATACCAATGTGCAATTTTCACTCAATGTCTTGCCATGCCAAAAAGTCAACAGTGAGAAATTTTCATACCACCCTTTGTCTGGATTGTGTGTCTGTAAATACAGCATGCTTTCATTTCCTGGAAGTGGTCACAACCCGCATCATGAGACGCTAATGATGTTTTTTCTTTTTTAACTTTTTTATTTGTAATTTTATACATGACTTTAAACAACACTGTTATTGATAAATATAATATTGATAGATAGGCACTTTTTTGTTGTTTTATCATACCATCTTTTTATTTTTACATCTTATTTCATTGCATGCGCAATTTAAAAACTGAAAAAAAATTACTTGTTTGCACAAACACATTTGGTTAATTATATATTGTGAGTGAAATTTATGTTAATAAAAATTATACAAAAATGTAATAATTTTGTTACATACTAGAATAAATATGATAAAATAAATATGAATAAATATAAAAAAATTACAAGTTACAAACTATTCAAATGAGCAAATAAGCCAACCACACAGGGTTTTGTATAAATGTAAAAAATAAAACAATAAAAAGATATTAAGCCCTGTAATATTATTATTACTACATATTATACTTAATATGTTATTATTATAGTCTGCCACATTACGTCTTATTTTTTTGTTTGCATAATTTAACTGGTCACTTTGTTGAAAGTATATTTTGGTTGTTTATATTTTTTAGAAAGAACATTGGTATTTGTATAATATGAACATGCATAAATCACAAAAAAAGTTAAAAATATAGAAAAATGTCTACATAATAGAATAAACAATACTACATAAGAATTAAACGAAAAACTCATTGTGACCAAGTATTCAGGAGAGAAAATAAATATTTCAATTTTTAAAAATAGTAATGTTTATACAATTAAGTTCTGTCAACTATCACGTGCTATTCAAACTTATAAATCCATACATTTCACAATGAAATTAATATATAGGTATGCAAATGTATCATTGCTAGTTTAATTCAGTATACGACATTCGATTACACAAATTCATTGGAAGGATTAAGTTCAGGCCGGTCGCCAACTTAGTGTGTTTTTATTTTTGCTGTCCAATGGGCGGGACTTTTGATCTCAAGGCCTCTAGTAGTTCGCCCTCTTTCTGTCAACTCTAAAACCACATTAAAATTATATTTCAGGATCACGTCGCCGTTATACATCCTTAACAGCTGCCTCAAACACTTTAAGAAGCATATTACAAAACTTAACGTGGAGTTTTGAGGAATTTGTCACTGAAGTGAGACGACCACCAGAGGCTGCGAAGTTTATCAACCCCACATACTTAGACAACCAATCACAGCCGTCCACCCTCTCCGTCTAGCCAATCAGCTACGAGAAAAAGTATAACACAAGCTAATAGTTAGGTTGAGCGTCCTCGATTCTAGAACGAAACGTCAGCCATATTTACAGTCCAAACAGAACTTCAGATTCAGTTAAGTTTCCCCGAGAACCCCTTACACAAAAATAAACAATGACAACACCGTTACCACTTCAAATCATAAAACTGTTCCGCTGAGACAGCGTATATACGAATATGCTTACTGATAAACTCCGAGGCGATCGAAACGCCGAGGCGGCTAAAGCTGGCGGGCTAGTTAGCCGCTCGAGCCCGGGTAATCAGCACTATAACGCCGCGTGCGGTAACCAGCCAGCCGGCTCAGCTAAGCGACCGTTGACATTGACTTCACAAGTTGAATTGGTAACATACACAAAATACACCATTAAAAACAGACAAATTACCGTATTTTCCGACCACAACTTCCGTAGAGAAGGAGAATCTTTTTGCGAAGGCTGTTTAAGCTGGCGGCTTGGCCGAAAAGCCGGTAAAAATTCGCCGATAAAATGTCCCTCGTCTCTCAGTCTTCCATAATTTCCTCCTGCAAATGTCTTCTGCGCACTCATGAATTTGGATGAATTTTCAGCATTTTAACTTCTGATCGACTCTCAGTTGGATTAGACGGGAGCAGCAAAGCTAGCTGGCTATTTTCAGCTTCGACTACTACAACCGTCGCTGCCTGGGTATAGTTAGTAGCTCGCCAGATACACAGGCAGAGCGGAGCGGAGCTTTCTGTCGAGATAGTAAGAACACGCCCCTTCGGAAAAGCAGGCCATCTACTCTGTCAGCTATACGACTAATTTAATAAAGCATCACGTTAGTGTTGATTTAACTCATAACTGGGGCTAGAAGTTTGTGACACTTGAGTGTACTAGGATGCAAGTGTGCTTCCCACACAGTTCATGCTATATGGTCAGAGTTCATCACGACCTGTCAGCCGTAATGCATACAGCTCTGTTGGTTGCAGAAATGCAGATATTAGACCAGTGAGCAAAGAGGAGCTACATATTACTAGATCAACGAAACAGGAGTATTTCTGTCAACAAACATTATCAAGAACCCAGGCGTGTACAAACACACAGTCTGCATGAGAGAGAGAGAGGAATCACATTTTCAGTATTCAAGACATGGGTATATTTCAAGTACGTTTGAATTAAAGCATGCATTATCACATACCACAAACAATTAACGACATTAAAGCAAAAAAAGGAAAAAAAAAAAATAAGTCGACAAGTCTTTATGTAAGATTCCACATTTTAAAACAGCATCTTTTATCTCACACAAATGTGCTACTCAATACCTTGATGATGCCATTTGTCATGGCCAATCAATCACTTCCACAAGCTAAGCATCCTGTCACACCTTTCAAAGGATTTGAAGGTGCAAAAACAAGCCATAAAGTCAACACGAGATTAGTACTGACCCTATATACTCTCTTAATGCACATTCTTGGTCTTAATGTGAATAATTTGTCTGTGCATGTTAATCCAAATGTTTGTCTCTGTAATCTTTCAATAAAGTCCGATGATTGCACTTAACAGTACCCCCACCCCCTCTTAACCATCTATCTTGATTATGGAATATAACTTTTAAACTGTTTTCACTATTCATTTAATTCCCACTGGATAAAAATCCCACTAGAAAAACAGGTAATGCCAGAAAACAATTTACTAGTAGCATATCACTCAGAAATACACCAGATTATCAAAGTAAAATGGGTTGTGATTTTTATTTTATGTTGACTTTAAGTAGGTAACCATCTCACAATACTAAAGCTTTCTTTAAGTGTTTAACTGAAGTCAAGTCAGTAACAGTGGTTACAGTGTCTGAAAGCTTCAGACACGGCATCTATTTTTATTATAAACAGTTGCAAGAATAAGTATGTGAACCACTTGCAGAATCTGTGAGAATGTGCAAAATTTTAACAAAATAAGAGAGATCATACAAAATGCATGTTATTTTTTATTTAGTACTGTCCTGAGTAAGATATTTTACATAAAATATGTTTACATATAATCCATAAGACAAAAAAAAAAAAAAAAAAAAGCTGAATTTATTAAAATGACAAAAGTTTGTGAACCATTGATTCTTAATACTGTGTATCATTACCTGGATGATCTATGACTGTTTTTTTGTTGTGTGATGGTTGTTCATGAGTCCCTTGTTTATTCTGAGCAGTTAAACTGAGCTCTTTTCTTCAGAAAAAATCTCCAGGTCCCAAAAATTCTTCAGTTTTCCACCATCTTTTGCATATTTGAACCCTTTACAGCAGTGACTGAATGATTTTGAGATCCATCTTTTCACATGGAGGACAACTGAGGGACTCAAACACAACTATTAAAAAAGGTTCAAACATTCACTGATGCTTCAGAAGGAAACACAATGCATTAAGAGTCGGGGGGTGAAAACTTTTGAACAGGATGAAGAGGTCCAAATTTTTCTTTTTTCGCTTGAATATCATTTTTTTCATTAGTACTGCCCTTCGGAAGCAACAGAAGATACTTGCATGTTTCCCGGAAAAGACAAATTAAATACAATTTACCTTGATTTTCAAATTCCAAATGTTTTCACCCCCATCTATTAATGCATCATATTTTTTTCTGGAGCATCAGTCAATGTTTGAACCTTTTTTTAAAAGTTGTGTTTGAGTCCCTCAGTTGTCCTCAGTGTGAAAAGACGGATCTCAAAATCATTCAGTCACTGCTGTAAAGGGTTCATATATGCAAAAAATGCTGGAAAACTGAAGAATCTGCAGGACCTGGAGATTTTTTCAGAAGAACAGAGCTCAGTTTAACTGCTCAGAACAAACAAGGGACTCATGAACAACCATCACAAAACAAAAAAAAAAAAAACAGTCATGGATCATCCAGGTAACCACACAGTATTAAGAATCAATGGTTCACATACTTATGAATGGGGTTATTTTAATAAATTCAGCTATTTTTTTTTTTTGGATTATATGTAAACATCTTTTATGTAAACTATCTTACTCAGGACAGTACTAAATAAAAAATAACATGCATTTTGTATTATCTCCCTTATTTTGTTAAAATTATTAACATTTTCACAGATTCTGCATGTGGTTCACATTTTCTTGCAACTGTATTTATGTATATATATATATATATATATATATATATATATATATACACACACACACACACACACACACAAACAAACACATACATATACAAAAAAGGACATATACCAAGAAAAAAAAAAAAATGTTTTTGACAGAAGTCTCTTATGCTCACCAAGCCTGCATTTATTTGATCAAAAGAACAGTAATACAATTTAATACATTTTAAAATGTAATTTATTCCTGTGATGCAAAGCTGAATTTTCAGCATCATTACTCTAGTCTTCAGTGTCACATGATCCTTCAGAAATCATTCTAAAATGCGGATTTCCTGCTCATTATTATCAATGTTGAAAACAGTTGTTCTGCTTAATATTTTGTGGAAACCATAATACTTTTTTTTTTTTTTTCAGGATTCTTTGATGAATAGAAATGTAAAAAACTTATGTTACATTTATTTGTAACATTATAAATGTATTAACTGTCAGTTTTGATCAATTTTATGCATCATTGCTAAATAAAAGTATTAATTTCTTTAAAAAAAAAAAGCCCAAAATTCAAATGGTATACAGACTGTGAGCTTGAGTTTTAAGACCCATAACACTAAAATACTTGAAATTGTATATGGCTGTCCTTTTATAGAGCAATTTTAACCTGATAGCACTTAGGGGATAGTTTACAGTTTAAAAAGGAGAACATTTAGCAGAATGAAAATTTTGCTCCCCACACAAAGCTATCGTACGACTTAACTGACATTAATTGACATTAACGGTCACTAAAAATAAAATGCTCATTCACCGGAAGCCCAGAAAATATCCCACATTTTCCAAAAAGAGTTGGTTATTGTACAAAATACTGCTATTCATATACTTTTTAAGGAGTGAATAAACATTCTAAACTGTTTCAAAGCAGAGACTAAATCGCATAATTGCAATACAGTACAGCATAAATGTCAGACCCACTATCACATTGTGAGTGTGTTTCTTCTCTTTGAGTCTCTTCTTGGGAAAGGAACAAAGCTCCTCACTTCTTTAAATGATAAACCTGTAAAAAAAGTAGTTACATTACATTTACATACACAATTTATGTCAATATAAAGTACAGCAGCCATAACAATCTGTGTAATATCTGTTGCTCACGTTTCCACTCTTCTAAGGGCAACGTGGCATTGTCGTAGCTGTCATCGTATGACGTGGGCTCTGTCCAGTCTTCCGGGTCCCTCAGGCCATCAAAATAACTGTGAGCCAATGCACCATCAGCAGTGAGTCGAGCATCAGGATCTAACACCAGCATCTTCTCAAGCAGATCTACCGCTGGGTTAGTTACCAGTGCAGTGGCAATTAAGGACACAATGTGTCAGAAACAAAGTGACAGCATTAGAATAGCAAGAGCTGATACATGTATTATTATGTAAGCATTACTGTATTAGTACATGGCAAGCCGAGCTATTGTTTGACAATAGAGTGCAACAGTGGCCGTACACTTTTTCAATGACATTTGGCATTCAGGAAGTATTTTTTCCATTTATTTCCCTATAGGGATTTCAAAAAAGTCAGCCAACCAGCTACAAGGTGAATCATAACATTACAAGCTTTGATTTGAAGCAAAAAACTATTTGAAAAATCGGACAAAAATACAAAGAAAAACAAGACTGTGTACTTAATGGCTTTAGAGATAGAAAAAATAACTACAATCCCATGAAGCATTGCAAACAGCATAAACAAATTGAAAACAATGGAGAAATATTAAATTACTCATTTACAAATGTTGGTTATATGTATAAAACATAGTTTTTATAAGTATAATATACAATAATTTTTTTTGCAAAATAAGCACATCAAATATTTAAGTACTTTGAGAGCATAAGAAGACTCGATTACGTCATTTGCGGTGCATCATGGGAGTGGGCGAAGCTAATAAGATCTTTTGGCATGTTTTGCTTGTTTTGACTCTAATTGGTGTAATTTTCTGTTAAACATGATTATTTTAAAACAGAGTTGAAATAATGCGGTCTGGCAGCTTCAACAGAAACAAATACTATCAATTAACAACCTCATAGCTCACAGTAAGGCTGTCTTTAAAGGTTTATAAGTTATCGTTAAAAATCTGTTTCCCTATGGAGAAATTAAATGGAGTTTTACTTCTGAAAATCAACAGTTGCACTCTATAGTTATTTTTTCATTTTTATCCTTGATTGAGACTAGTCGGGTCTGATTAAGGTTGGTTTAAGGTACTAGAATATGCCGGTATAAAATTAGAGTCAAGTTTTAAAACACATGATGTGACTATTGAAATATGTGGAAAAACGTATAAATAATACATTTATTTGAAGTGTTTTAGAATATTTCTCCAGTTGCAGGAATTACATTTCCATATTCTAGTAGAATTGCAATTCTAGAAATTTCTTGAGTAACACTTTACGATAAGGTTCAAATAGTTAACGTAAGTTAATACATTAGACCTTTTTTTCAGCATTTATTAGTCTAGGTTAATGTTAATTTATAAATATACTATTGTTCATTGTTAATTCATGTTTGTTCATAATACAACATTAATTTATACAGCTTTAAATCTTAAAAATGTATTAGTATAGGTAGAAATTAACATTATAGTAGATTATTAAATGCTGTTCATCATTAGTTCATAATACCCAATGCATTAACTAACTAATGTTAACTAATTGAATCTTTATTGTAAGGTGTTACCGAATCTTTAAAGGGTCATGAAACCCCAGAACACATTTTTTGAGCTGTGAACAGATATGTATAGGCTGCACATCATTGAAAACACTAAAGGTACTCATTAATTTTATTTAAAAGTGTAAATTAGTTATGTTTGCATTTTTCAGAGCGATTTCTGTCTTCCAGTTTGAAAAGCAAAGTCAGCGCAACGTCACAAAATCTGACGTCATCGTGTACTACCGGCAAGATCCGGAGTGCTGATTGGCTCCATTAAGGGCTGGTCGAACATGCTGACGTCAACGGTTTCGAGCAGTTCTCTGCATTTATTCATGACATAAAGCTCATTCAATCCAATCACTGTGCTGTAGTATGCATAAGATTATAATTGCGGTATTATGCATGAGGAAGTATCACCTCTGTCTCTGTTGTCATTCAGAGACATGGGTCATAGGTAGACATGTGCCGATATTCGGTAATGCGATATATCACGGTAATGAATATGCACGATATTGTTATCGTGGGCACTTCAAAATACCGTAAATAATAATTTATTACCAATTCTTATCATTTTTATAATGCATTTAAGAATACTTTTCCCATCAACCATATAAAATGCACAACACCGCTGTATTCTGCGTCAAAGTGACACACGCTCACAAGCCCAACGTGCATGAGAAGCACAGGGCGGAACCAGTGAAGGAGACGCGCTGAATAAAAGTGCACGTTCACTCTCTGACAGCAGAGGGTGCTGATGGAACAGCAGAATGCAGCGGTTACCCCAGAAACCCCGCAAACAAAGCAACTGCACTAGGTACGTTTTTTAAAAGCTTCAAACAGCCATTAATTTTTTTTGTAATCTCAATGTTGTTCATCACAGCACCAAATACTTAATACTTAAAGACTTAATAGGCTATTTATGTATCAAACTTCAACATTTTCATATTTTTATCTAGACTACAACATGTCCTAATGATTAGAAATTTTCTGATTAAGTATTTATCGTTCAGTAAAACTTTGAGACATACGGCTTCATTAGTTAACGTTACTTCATTATTACCAAACTGACAATGAAAAAATACTTATAAAGCATTAATTATTCTTAGTTAAAGTTAATTTCTTAGTTACTGTTTAATAACATTAATAAAATAAAAAGAACTTATTTAATGGACCTGAGATAAAACTAACAATGATCAGTTGTATTTCTGTGTTAACAAAAATAATAATAATACTTTCTGTAATCTGTAACAATTTTGTTAACAATATTGCTCAATCTTAGTTAATGCATTAAATAATGAGACCTTATTGTAAAGTGTTACCTGTTGTTCTTTATAGCCTAATTCTTTTGCACTTTAATCTGTTTAAAAATTTTACTTTATATATTTTTTTGTGTATTGTATTATTGTATTTAACCATCAGAGTTCTTTTTGTTTTTCACAAAAAGAATTCTTAAACCTGTTATACTATGGCAACACTTTTTTTTTGGAATTTATTTCAACATTGTGATAATACCGTATACCGTGATAAAAGATTTAGCAATTAATCGCAACATGAAAATTTGATACCGTCACATGCCTAGTCGTAGGTGCTTGTTTCCTCAGTGCTACAACACAAAAATGTGTTTTCCTGCGACGCGACCAGAGCACAAGTTTGGGTGCATGTGGATTGTTTTGCTGTAATCTACCAGCACAAATGGAAAATATGTTCGCATGAGATCGCATTACAGTGGAGAATTCAAATGTCACAAAAGTGCTGTTCATTCACCTCTGCGTTCGGACACGCGAGCCGTGTGTATGTTTCCCCCAGCACAGCAAGCACATGAGTGTTGTTTGTATTTTGCCCGCGATGCGGTCAGAACTGGAGTTTGAATACGAACACATCAAAAATACAATTGCTATGATATACACGTGGAGCGCGCATATGATTGGTTTCAGCACGGAGCTCCGCGATGAGTTTAACAACACTAGCCACGTGGATCATAGCTCATATACACAATAAAGTATCCGAGTTTAAAGTTTTTATAGAAATATTTCACATATTCTCCTGCACCAAACATGAACCAGCACGGTGTATGCACACATATTTCATCAAGTCTTCTTCATATGAAATATATGTGCAAACTGGACACTGATACAGTGGTGTAGCCTATCTGACCACAATGACACGGTTATTCTAATAGACAAAAGACTGATTTAGATCGAAAATTCAAAGAAAAATGGACAAAAAATAAACTATGTCTTTATTCTTTCTGTGTTAAACTACATGTTGTTTATCATGAGACTGCAGTGCTTGTAAACGTAATCAAAGTATTATTAGCCCTTTTAAATATTCTTTCGCATTTCTCCCTTGTGCTTGGGAGTTTGTTGTCATTTTCATGACCCAAGTTTCAAGTTTCATGACCCTTTAAATAACTGCAGAGCTAACAAAGCTTGTTACAGAAAACTAACATAATGTCATTAAAATGTTTGGCTGACAATTCATATTTTTTGGGATGCCTATTAAATTCCAAGTTGCAAGATATAACTAATCTAGAAGTTTTCATTGCTGTGCAATAGCATAAAATATGTGTGGCAATATTTTCTACCTGAAGTTTGGTGTAAAATGTAAAAACTTGCTTAAATTGCTTTGTTGCAATTGCTCAGCATCTTGTCATTTTTGTCAGAAATAATGACACATCACACTGACAGGCAGTAACTATGCAGTCAAACTAAATCATAAGTTTTACTCTGAAAAAAGTCTCTTGCTAAGCAAGAACTGTGACAACATGAAAAGGAGTAATTTTATTGGGGTATTACTTACCTTTTTTACTGGCTCTGGGAAACAATGTAGAGAAATCTTTCCGTGGGTAGTGGGGCAGGGATTTGATATAGCTCTTAGCCTATTTAACAGCAATGAAGAGATATTGACATTGATCAAGAACAAGGATGACAGCTGAGCACAGTAGCTACAGCAACTGTCACACAATATGTTAATAATTCAAGTTGAAATTTTCCCCAAAATAATCAAGACCATCTCATTTTGCATTGCATTAACAATTCATTCCGAGCTGCATCAGAGATCAGTTTTATTTTTAATCAAGATTCAGACACACCATGTATTAAAGATACTATCTTTGGTTGCATTGAAATAGTCTTACCTCTGGGCTTTCAAGTTTCTCAATAAATTCTGGACCTGGTGTTCCTGTTACTTTCATTATCTGAGTTAACTGATCCATGTCTGAATGTCAAAAGTTAAGGCATGTAATTTCAAAGTTATTTCTGTTCTTGACAAGCAAGACAAGGGGAATAAGTGGGCACAGCATTTCTAAATGCAATCACAATTAACTAAATGACAGTACTGTATGTCAGCGACAGTGAAATTTAAGAAACCCTCATGTCTTTCCGAACCTGTACGCTGTTATTTTTTCAAAAGTAGAATATTTGAAGAGCTACATAATGACTGTATTTTATATAAAAACAAAACAAACATATATGTTTGGAAGGACATGATGACGAGTAAATAATGTCAAACCTACTAAGTAGTATTAAAATATTTTTAATACAGCCCTCAGAATGTGGTCATTTAGTAAAAACTGGAAATAAATTAGGCAAAGTGAATGCTGAAGGATACAGTCTTTTCCTTTAAAGAGTGTTTTTCCATTGAACATTTCACCCATGATGCACCCAACAGACCAGATGTCCACTAGAAAGGAGGAAAAAGTCAACAATCACAAATATTGAACTATAATAATTATTACAACTACCAGTCCTAAAAAAAAATGCAAACCTGTTGACATGCTATACATTCATGCAGCAATACTGAACCCAGCAATCTAGTATTGATCTTGGTAATTAAACAATCAGAGCACATTCAGACTAACTGGCAATTAAAGACTGATATCTACGTTTAAGTGTTATCATTATTTAGCACAGTAAATGTTGATGTTAACATTCATATGGAATAGCGATATATGGAGTTCTAAACGAACGGTTAGGAAGAGCTTGTTTATCCAGTTCTGTCAATCACAACAAAAGAGCACATGTAAGTGTAGTACTGCCACAGTTCAGTTCTTAGACGACAATCCCACAGCCAGCAAATGCAGAACATTTTACTTTTTATTAATTACAATTCATTAACATATATTAATTACATTTAATGGCATTTTAATTTATCCCATTTTTGTAAACACAAGAAAAATGTCAGTCAATCAATTTAATATTCTATGTTGTTGACCCAAAAAAGAAAATTATCTAGTGATTTACTCACCCTCAAGCAAGCCAAAACTTTATTAACTTTGAACCGATGCATGACGCAATGACGAACGCGGAAGCACAGAGTAAGTCAACTTATGCAGTATGCGTACGGTTGTCTGCTGGAAGCTAGTTATTTTAGTCTATAAAGTTTTAAATATGGATATATTTCTTACAAAAACCCATCACTTCACTTCAGAGGGCCTTTATTAACCCCCAGGAACCGTATGTATTACTTTTATGATGGATAGATACATTTATTTGGGCTTCAAAATCTCAACCCCCATTCACGGCCATTATAAAGCTTGTAAGAGCCAGGATATTTTTAAATATATATCAGATTGTGTTTGTCTGAAAGAAGAAAGTCATATATACCTAGGATGGCTTGAGGGTGAGTAAATCATGGGATAATTTTCATTTTTGGGTGAACTATCCCCTTAAGAAGATTGGTAACGATTTGCATATGTAAATTTGTTAGAAATAAATTGTATGCATTTAATTGGAAGATGGCAATACGTTGATATTGCATGTCTATCCAAACAGTTCTGTGTTAGAACTACAGTAGTGGCCAAAAGTGATGGCCGGAGGAGATATTTTAATCCTACAAGTTTGATTAAACCATCAAAATATGAAAGAATATTTTATATACTTTTTAAATATTTTAAATATGAGGGAAGAACAAAAAGCTCAACTATGCAATATGCTTACAAATTCTTTAACAAATTTTTAATAATATTGGAATAAAAGATGTATATATCAATTTGCCTAGGCTAGACATCACTTCTGGCCACAACTGTATACCTATTAATTCTAATGAGATGTTATTCAGTAAACGCTCATATAGACCAATAGAGGTGCTATTGGACAGATTTCAAGAAACTAACTGGACTATAACAGATGACTGAATCAATAATTATTTACCTCATATTTATGAACAAATGTTTTACCTAATCTGGAATACTGGAGTAGCTCTTGTTAATAATTTGAATAGGAATGTACATCTTAATGAATGACAAACATCTTGCCTGTCTGCGTGTAGTGCATCCAGTTTAGAATGACCTCAGGGGCCCGGTACCACCGCGTCACGACATAACCTGTCATCTCTGCTTCTGCATGACGTGCCAGGCCGAAATCCAATATCTGCAGTCAGAGCAAAGGAGTGTGTTACTGTCAACTGTCTGAGGTTTACACTTTCCTCTTTTATGGTGAAAGAATGGTGGCACAGACCTTCAGCTCACAGTCTTGGTTCACAGCCAGGTTTCCTGGTTTGAGGTCCTGCAATGCATGAAGGTATTAATCTTCCTACAAACACATTGTTCTTGAACAATTGCACAAGATCTTAGTGAGTTTCTTAGCAAATCTTTAATCTGAATTCCACAAGCTGTATTTTTTACATTCAAAGTGAGCTGGGCGGCTTCAAACAGTTCTGAGCATGTACAGGCACTGCCTCACTAAACAGGAAACCACTGGCATTACCTCATAGGACAGTGCACGATAGGAAACCCAAAGCAAAAAGCCTTGAACTCATTGATAGGAATAGATTTAGAGAAACAATAAAGCACATTTCAGAAAGGACATTTCAATCTGGCAACAAGGATTGTGGCAACAAGGATTACTTTTAGTCGTAACTTGTTTATTACATAGATTTGAATAGGATAATCTTGTATTATAGTGATATAAAAAAAGAGAAAAAAAAAAAACTTGAAAATTTGTCATCAACAAAATGAAGTGAATTAAACATTACATTACATCAGGGTTTCCCAAACTGGAGTTTGTGAAGGAACTGCAGGGGGTTTGTAAGTTTATGAATAGATAATAATTAATGAAACCATAAAAATGTAACATTTAACATAAAATCCAAAAAAGATTAAATATTTTGTTATGCTGTGTGGCCTCTGACTTAATTTCACAAAACTGGAAGACTTTCTAAACATACATTAACAATAGGCTGTTTTAGAAAGGATGCTTTAAAAGATTAAAAAAAAGAATGAGTGAGAATCAATAAATTATGAATAACTGCCATTTTGTGAATAAGTAATCATGTAATCAATAAAAATGTAACTGTAATCTGATTATGAGTACTTAAAAATGTAATCTAATTACAAATATATATTTTTTAGAATCTGATTACGTAATACAGATTTACATTAAAATCAGTTACTACCCAGCACTGTTCACAATATTACTGTTTTTACTGTATTTGTAATCAAATACCTTGCAGTCTTGGTGAGCAAAAGAGACTTTCAAAAACATTTAAAAATCTTTCTGACCCCAAACTTTTGAAAAGTAGGGCATATGCCCATCATAATAAATGATCAAAAACAGCTTCACGTTATGTAATGTGTAAAAAAACAAGAACTCAAAACAGCAATACATTATTTTAAATCTAATTGGATTAAATCTAAATGTCTGAAGCTGTTGTAAAGTAGTTATTAATAAATACATTAATAAATATAAGTTATAAATATATTTATTACTCTTAAGCTGAGAGGGATTTTCTCAGATGAGAGGAAGTGTAGTTAATGGTTGTTGATAGTCCACTGATCAATACATATTAGCAAATTAGCTGCAAGTAAATGTAATTCATGGAGATGAAAACTCCCGCACGGATCACATTTGCATCTCCCGGCGAAGAGCTACAACGATCCCAAGAGATGCCATGTGTCTTTAATTCAGCTCTGTGTGGAAATGATAATTATGAGCAGATGCTGTTTATTCACTGCCAGTCTCACTTACTCTGTGAATGATGCCAGCACCATGAATGTACTGTGGAGTGAAGAGAAACAGAGGGACAGAGAGAAAAAAGAAATACCACAAATCAGTATTATGAGATTTTTCACAGTGTTATGTTTTAGTATTTGATTACACTAATAGGATTCATCTGAAAGATTTTATTAACATTCCTACTGGCAATAATCTTAAGCCTAAAGTATACTCCTGTTTTTACACGAACATGAACTTCACTGAGAGCATGCAGAACAAATTTTCTAACCAAGCATGCAATGTACATTTTATTCACGCACACTATCAAATCAAGTATACTTTGAAAGTCTTTGCATTCGATTGTACGCGCTGTTTCCTGCAGTACTACTGCTTTGCATTAATTAAAGGGTTTGCAGGGGGATGTGTTTCTGTTCTAACCTAGTGAATACCTGATGTGATTTACAATGCCAAGTATTTGGTCATTTTTCTCAAACATTCAGTTACTTCAGTATTGTGAGACGTTTACCAACTTAAAGTCAACAGGAAACTGCATTCACAACACATTTTACTTCCATAATGTTAAGTATTTCTAGCAAAAAAGGAAAATGAAAAAAGCAAAACTTGGTTTTATTCATCTGAAATTGAATGGATTGTGGTTGTTTTAGAGGTGGAGTGTGTATATATATATATATATATATATATCTCACTTTTTTTTTTTAAGTGCAGTGATAAGTCATGCACAGTAAGTCCACAAACATGTTTGGGGTCGGTAAGATTTTTAAAAAAAGTTTTTAGAAGTCTCTTATTCTCACCCAGGCTGAATGTATTTGATCAAAAATACAGTACAATCAGTAATCTTGTGAAATATTTCAATATATTTTACAATTCAATTCATTCTTGTGATGGAAAAGCTGAATCAGCAGGCATTGCAGTCACATGATCCATCAGAAATCATTCTAACTAGCTGATTTTGTGTTTAATAAACATTTCATAGTATTGTCAATGCTAAAAACAGTTCTGCTGCTTAATATTTTTGTGGAAACAGTGATACATTTTTTGATTTGGATAAATAAAAAGTTTAAAAGAACAGCATTTATTTGAAACAGAAATATTTTGTGACATTATGTCTTTACTGTCTCTTTTGATCAATTTAATGCATTATTGCTGAATAAAAGTATCAATTTCTTTAAAAAAAAAAAAACTTACTGACCCCAAACTTTTGAACGGAAGTGTGTTAAAGTAAACAGTAAACTAACATGAAGATTCTCAGTCAATTACAATTCTGTTCTTACTGGCTGTGTTGCATCACACAGCATTTATTTTCCATGCGGAAAGAAACTATTGGAAACTTGTTGCATCATGCCTGGTTAGGAAAATTTGGCCTCTCTTTGTGATATGTTTTGGTTTGACCTTTAGTCCGCACAGCATCTGATAGACCAGGAACTGGATACGGTCTTCCGTAAGGACGCCCTTGACTTTAGAGAGATCCGTGTACATGTACGGCATCACTAGGTAGCTAAAACAAAAAGGAATTGCTTATTTCTCTCTCTTTTAAGAAACAATTCTTTTACATCAGACTAAAATTAAAACTGTCGTTTAATGAAAAAGAGATAAAGGTTGAGTAAATAAAGACAGAATTCTCATTTTTGGCTGAACTATTTCTTTAAATATGTCTCAGGACATATGGCATCAGATAGATTTCACACACACAGGCCTCATTAAAGACTTACAAGTCTTGGAAGTCATCCAGTCTGGAGGCAGGAGTGAAGACGTCTAGCAAGCCTATTACCTTGGGTTGAACAGCAAAAAACACAGCAAAAAGGTAAGAAGTGAGTCACAGTCTTTTCAAGATATTATAATGGTATTAGATGGACAGACTGACTGAATAAGGCTTCCTGGGTTTGAGTGTTCTGTATATCTTTAAGATATTTATATAAGACACAGTTAATGAAACTGAAATCGATCATCATAATGTCTCCAGACGCCACAAGTATCCGCTCAGTCCACACACACTCAGTCCACTAAGCTAAACATTTGATACTCGTACCATTCTCAATGAAAACATTGAGGATGGTGTGAAACAAGTCTTTTGTGCCTTGCAAAAACCACTCTAATTTCTGGTTGTGCTGGAAACTAGCACTAACAATGTAAGCAACAAAATCTGACCTCGAGGCATGTCAGGCGCAGATGACACTTACATTTTCATGTTTCATATGCTTGAGTAGCCTCAGTTCACGATAGGCTCTCTTTGCGAAGATCTCCGACTGAAAGGGCCGGTGCAGCTTCTTGATGGCCACCTTTTCTTTGGTTTTATTGTTGATGGACGAGCTAAGATAAGGAGAACAATCACTATCATACACAAACATTATGAACTGAGGTTAAAGTTTCAAGAAGAACCTGTAAAAGATTCAGGAACTGATACAGAAAGTGCAATATTCAAATAAGAAACTACATAAGCATATTTTGTGATACTATCCACACACATTGCTTTCTTGCAAACTGACTAAGTTGTCAGAGCATGTGGGTTTTTAACAGCCCCCCACTTTCACCAGTGTTTGATCTTAGAGCTGTTGTGAAGGTTTTGTGGCATCAAACCCTGAACAGGAAATGTCAATGCTGCTGGGATAGATCTTATCATGGCTAATTTTAGCAATAATGTGACTGGCATTGTAAATACACAATACAGCAGCACAGTTGAACATAAACATCCATTGCAAAAAGCCTGCAAAATTAGCAATGCATGATATATTGGTGACATCAGTAGCAATGTAAGTATGATTTAGCCTTTACTAGATGTTGAAAATATCTAACTATAGTTAGCATTGTTTGATTAATCTTTTCAACTGCAAAGTACATTTGACACCTGTGACCAGGCTTCCACTTAACGTATTTCACTTAGTATGAAAAACAGGCTTTTCTATCAGATTTCTATATATCAGTTATCATTCATAACTGAATTTGGTTGCACTTTATTTTACAGTACATATACTTACCGAAGAAAATACTGGGTAATATAAGGTAAATACAGGAGTTAAGGTTAGGTTTAGGGGTAGGTTCAGGGTTAGTACCTAGTTATTACCCAGTTATTGTAATTACTGTAATAATACATTGTATGTACATGGGGAACATGACTGTAAAATAAAGTGCTACCCTACATTTTTATTGGTTATCAGACTGCCCCATAGATGTGTACTCCACATAATATTTTTTAAGTTGCTCAATTAAGATTTAAGATATAACCAGGCTATAGGAAGGAAGTTCTGCACAACATTACAGTACCAGGATTAGTATTAATAAATTCCCTGAGTGATTATTCACAAGATACTAGTTCAGGGCTTTTCACGCTGCGCTTAACCCCGGTTTATCGTCGTTCTAAAAGCCGCTTATCCCCGGGTAAAAGAACATTCAATACAGGGCTTAACGCATTTTCCATCACCGTTTGACATTTTTCCTATCATACACAGAAACGACTGTTTATACATCACACGCTGTTTCCGTGACTGCCCAAAGTGCGTAAATATAAGGCACACGATTGGTTGTCGGTTGCTAAGCATCTAGTTGTAACATTCTAACACTGCATCTTTTCACACTGTACAAGTTTGGCACCAAAATGCGGAGTTAAAACCGCGAAACCGGTGCTAACCCTGCTTCAGAGCAGGGTTTCATAACTCCGGGTAAAAAGCGGTGCTAACCCCGCATCTAAATTACAAGTGTGAAACGCTCTTTTACCCGGGATTAAAAGCGGTGTTTAGAACAACAATAACCCGGGGTTAAGCGCAGTGTGAAAAGCCCTTACTTGTAATTTAGAAGCGGGGTTAGCACCACTTTTTACCCGGGGTTATGAAACCCTGCTTGCATCACTTTTGTGGTGTTAACCCTGCATTGCGGTGCCAAACTTGTACAGTGTAAAACGATGCAGTGTTAAAATGTTACAGCTAGACGCTTAGCAACAGACAACCAATCGCACACTCATATTTGCCTGCTTTGGACAGTCATGGAAACACTGCACATTGTATATAAACAGTAAATTCAGCATTTGAGAAGAAAAATGTCAAATATTGACAGAAAACACGGCAATTTGAGTGAAGAAGAGACAGTTTCATTCTTACCTTTATAGTCTGAAATGTCCATTCAGTATAAACTCGATAGTACAGTTGGCAATATGAAGATTTGCGCAATGCTAGAACTATGTAAACAGGTCGCGTGCTGCGTTTATCCAATCGATGACACTGACACCGCAAATATGCAATGCTGTTAAGCTATTTGTTAATAATAAAAAACAAAGTTAGCATGCTGTTGCTCCCATGAAATTTTTTTTGGTCAGCTGTTTTTAGATATTTTTGGATGTGCATGCTTTCTATGCTTTTAATATTATTGAATGGACCTGAGCTAACATGAATTAACAATGAACATTTGCATTTTTATTAACTAATGTAAACAAAGATTAATAAACACAGCAATAACTGTTAGTTAACATTAGTTAATTCATTAACTAATGGGACATTATTGTAGTGTTACCCTATTCTCTTGTAATAATATATTTCAATCGTTGCTAGTAACTATTGCGGTTTTACTAGTAAAAATTCACTAGACGGATAGTAACTAGTACTTATTTATACTATTATTTAAGTATTTAGTAATGAGTAACTATGAAATACTTAAGTATTGGGATAGTGACTAGTAAAAAGTACTAATGACTATCGGAATTAATACTAGTCACAAAAAATACGAACACAACAATAGTTAGTTGAAAGCGATGAATGCTAATTCGGCTTGCCATACAGCGTCCTCCTGCTTCATGTGGGAACCTGTAACGTTAGAGATGCAGCTCATGAGCGTCTACCTGTCTGTAAGAAACTCACCACACGCTGCCATACGCTCCAGTTCCGATCTGCTTCAAGCAAATGTACTTTTCCGGAACTTCCCATACCGTACTGTTGATCTCCTGTCGACTGAATTCCACCCGTGACTCCATTTAGCTGTGAAGGAAAACAGGCAGAAATCAAACGTTCACCGCGCACACAGCGACTCCTACGCGATATTCTGCATTCGAGCACCAAAAGGTCACTGCGTAGGAACAATTCTAGTTCACGCCAAAATAAAACGGCCGTCTATCTGGTTCTATGTAGTGTGGACTGGCCGCGGAATCGACGTTTTAAATCACGAGCCATTGAAACTTTGAAAAGGTCGCTGTAATCGAACGCGCCGAGATCTGTCTGACGTTGACGTCATGATCCCCCGCACACGCCCACTTTCGATTCAAGTAACTGCCGTTTTGATTGACACACTGCTGCTCACCTTCATGTAAACACATATCTGCGTTATTCTTCAGTTCCGTTAACACATGTTAGCTATTAACTATGTATATATATATATAATATTTGAATTTTCCATTCAAAGCTAATATATACAATAAAAAACTTGGAAAGAAACCGATGGGTTCAACATTCGCTAATTCTTAAAAACAAATCTTGAAATAAATGACATTTGTGATCCTCAAATTTTCGATGACTGACGTTGATGATCAATATAATCATATAAACTCTGATGAAGTATCTATCTTGTTCTCTGAAATAATTCTTTGTAATAAAACAATAATAATAAAACCGAATTAATTAAAAGTATGATTTTTAGACTCTTATAAAAAAGTATGTTGTCCAATTTTATAAATGTATTTGAGGGGAAACTAAAAGTAATAATTGAGAAATTCAGCAAAAACTTTTAAAAATTCGGAAAATAAAAAGTAATAATAACAAAGTAAAAAAAAAAAAAATGCTATGCCTATATATATATATATATATATATATATATATATATATATATATATATATATATATATATATATCTATATATATCTCTGGACAAACATAGCTAAAAGTGAAATGGTTAAAAATGTGCTTTGATGCACATATTAGTCTACATATGATTCATTCAAAAGCAAATCTGTGAGGCCCAAATTCACTCATGGAACATCAGAAGATACAGGACTAATATTCGGCTTGGCTGTAATGGAAACTGGCACGTCCTATTGGTACAACAGGACAGTTATCCCAGTGTGATGGATAGTACAGTAAAGGTTATAGTGAGCCATCACAAAATTAAATGCAGTGAAGAATCTGGGAGCAGTATCTCTTGGATATTCCCTTTGGGGCATATTCATCTCTCTACCAGTTTTATGGGCACTGAACCACTCAATTATTTGAAGGCTATAACTGTGAAAGACAAAAATAAATTCTTACAGGCTCTGCACTGGCCCATAAATGAAAGCTTATTTATTTAAACATCCGTTGGCCACTAGATGGCACTGTCAGACAGTCATAATGTGAGCAGCATCATTGGTTTAAACGTGACAGCAGTGTAACATTAATCATAACGCCATCATTGCAAGTACATTATGTGAGATTCATGACCCAGCTTTACTGCATTTTCCATCTTTCAGGTTGTGAACCAATGAAAACTTATAAGGTCACTAAGTTTAATATATAAATATTAATATGTGTTGGTAAAAAAGTAAAATAAAAGCATTAAAAACTTGCCTTGTCTAATAAGCCCTTCTAAAACCATCTAAGATTTTCAGTGTCAGAGAACTGGCTGACATGCTCTTGTAAAAATGATGAATAAAAAGTCACTTTTTTTTTACGGCCACAACTTCCTGTGTTGCAGTGCAGAGATAATTGGCTCATTAGCAGCAGACTGCGTTGTGGTGGGCTCTTCCTTCCTGAACTAACGGATATGGGGGGGCTTTGGCTCTTTATCCTCTCTGACTAATCACACTGGATCTAAATGTCAGTAGTGTCGCTCTAATATGTATTCATAACACGGAGGGTTTTATTTATTAAAAGATCTGGGTGGTGATGTAAACCCCTGCTAAAATACACATTTAAACCTGGATTGACACATTTGCAAATAATTTCAAATAAATAAATTTAGGCTTTTCTATCCTGTCTACTGGAATAATGCACTACAATAATGCATTCACAAGTCTTAATAAAACATTCAGCGTAGGTTTTATTGCATTTAAATCTTGCAGACTGTTTTGAACAGAGAACAATTTGACAGGTCTAAGATAGTGGTTTTTCTTCAGGACTGAAATTTTACATAGACAACAACTGGCTGACGTCGTTATAGCTTCCTAATTAGTAATGAATTACGCCCCAAAACAAAGTTTGAATGCCTTCTGACATCCACAACAGAAGAGAAGTGTTTTCTCTTCCCTTTTAAAAGCCTAACTATGTATTATTATATGGTTGCATTTTATTTGTACCCTATCAGAACAGACATGCAACACATTTTTGGGTCACGAACCACCAGTTAAGGACAATTTAATGGACGGAAACTAAAATGCAGTGTATTCGCCATATATTAATTTTTTTTTCTGTATGAAACTGTATCAAATCTTTGTCTTTTCTTCTAACAACCCAATTTACTTCACTTTCTCTCTAAAGAGAGTTCGGAGAATGGAAGAAGTGTGTCAGGTTAGTTTGCCTCTCAACTCATGAATAATTTAAAGAGCATGAGATTTCATATTAGAGCATATTTAGACATTTTCCGTGTTCTGCCGTAAAAGAAGGACATTGAAGATGACTGGCTGCTTGTCTGTGGGGAACTGCAGTCATATAGAGGGGTTAGAACAAACAAACAAATCATTCATTATTTTTACTTGTTAAAATCCCTCTTGTAATCAGATCAGCAGTTCGTTCTGCGTCTAGAAAATTACACTGCTTGACTGGCATTTCTGATCCTCTTTTCAGTTCTTGCATATTTAGATGTGATGTGAGAGAGAGGAAAAGCTGAGGGATGCAGGAAACAAGTAGAGGTTATGTTGGGCTGCGTTCTGATTACCTGAGAATGCCCTGCGAAGTGGACTTCAGATGCTATTCGGTCTAGTGAGATTTCAAATCTAAGGGAGTTTTTATGTTCAGAAAGACACAGCAAACGGCATATGGAACAAGTGTATCGGAAGTAACAGGATATGAAGAGGGAAATGTACCCATCAGTCATTTCGCTCATTACTGCATGAAATTTTGCTAAACCCCTAAATGACAATTGGTTACATAACAGTTAAGAAGATGCATACATAAGATTAAACATTGCAACTTCAATATGCAAGGCTTCCGGTGTCAAAAACAGTCCGTTATCATTTAATTGAAATTTATTATAGTAATCATAATAAAACTGGTTTGTAGCGCAAATAGTTTCACCATTTACTGCAGGTTGTTATTCTTCTAGTTGTTTACCAAAAGCAGCTAATGAATCGGAAGTCTTGCACATTCAGGACACACTTGTTTTGTTCTTAAATTTATCATTGTTTATTAACAAATTGGTTGTATGAATGATTCAATAACTAACCGCTTGTATTGTTCCTGAACGAATCAGAGCTGTTGAAAAAAATCGGTTGCATAAAAGAGTCAATGACTGGCTCATGAAGACAGTGGCTGCATCCAAAATCGCATATTCTCTTGAGTAGGTACTTAATTTAAATGAGTACTTACTTTGCAAGCACTAAAAAATTATGTTCTAGTATGAATATAATCCGGACGTACAACATTCGCCATGTTGTCACTGTCACGTGACCTACCAGGGTCAGTTGCGTCGCTTCACTGCCATTCACAAATCTTCTCCTGTGGCCTCAGGGGATACGCACACTTCAGAATCTAGCCGAAAGTAATTAATCCGGGTACTTTTTGCCTTCTGTGTACTCGGTACTGTGAATTCGGACATAGCTTTTTTGTCACATACTGTTACAAAAAGCCTACTATACGAACACCTACTATATATTAGGGAAATATGTGATTTTGGATGCAACCATTCTTGATTCATTCCTGAATGAACTGAACAAATCAGTTGAGTAAATGATTCACATAATGACTTGCTTATAAAGATTTTCACTTGTCGCCACCTGGTAATGATGTTATCTGCATAAAGAGTTACTGAAATTTCCTTCCACTAGTGCACAGACTTAAGGAGAACCTATACTAGCATACGCACACAGTCGAACGCACAGCCTTGCAAAGTATACACAGGTGTTCGTTTTGAGCAGTCTCTCACCACGAGTTACAACCCATGTAAACATCTTTCTATTCTTTCATGCTAGAGTTGTACAAATGAGGGTACTTTGTAACCTCCTCGCACAATCTCTCGTCTATGTAGGCCTCCATTGTATAGCTTGCATGCGTTCCGGTGTCATGACAAATCGGGTCCTTCCTTAAAATCGGGTCTCCCCAGACTAAGATATGAATGATATTAATTTAAAATATACATAGCTTACAATATAATGCATATAACTGTTAATTAATAAATAGCCTAATAATAATAATAATAGCCTATTAAGTGAGTAATTGAACATCATTATTTTGTTTTATATATAATATTTGGACATTTAACCCTTAATTTAACACATAATTACATTAAAGATGATTGAGAATATAGGGTTAGTGCAAATGTGTGTATAAACTGTATGCTATGCTAATATATAAGCTAACTAAAACAAATAACTAATACTAAGACATAAACAGTCATTATAACAGTTGAAATAGTATTTACATGATTTTGTAGGAATTGTAATCAGGCGCTAAAGAGAGTACCTATTAAAAGCAATTTGAACCAATTGGATCAAATTGGGGTCCCAAATTTGTCACTACATCAAAGCCACTGGAAGGCAAGCCTGCAACCTTTAGCCAAAAAGGCATAACGGCTAATGCTAACTGGCTGTACGGGCGATACACATTGGCGGTACGCAGGGAGGAGTTTTGAACAGCGACACAATAGGCTGAGAGGTGCCGCACGTGAATAAGTTAGCCGTTACGCTTTCTCCAATGGTAAGAGATACAGACCCTCTTATCTCCCTATAATAATACGACCTCTGACTACACCGGTCTGTTCTGTTCAGATTTTCTTCGACTACCTTGTGAATCAACACCCCCAGGGCACAGTTGCCACCTTGTGGAGAAACTAATTATTACAACAAGAAAAATAAAATAAATAAATTTATGCACATTTAATGTGAATTCGGACATGCTACTCTTGCCACATAGTTTTTCGCCTACTATATAGTAGAGAAGTATGCGATTTCAGATGCTGCCTAAATACACATAAATCAAGTGAAACTAGATATCTCCTGCTTGCCATGTAGGAAACATTGAACACAGCTCAGGGACGCTATGAAGCAGAACACAGCTTATCACAAGGAAGACATTCATCCTTTTTCGTGAGTCCTGGATGCCACGTGACCATCCAGGCAGTGATTAGAAACAAATTAAAGATGTGATTTCACAAGTTCCACCTGCTTTACCGAGGAATTAATCACTGGCCTCAATCAATGATGCTATCTGGGACTGGTGGTAAAAAGACTCTGGCATGATTAATGGCGATGACCTTCTCCATGACCCAGACTCCTCTTCTCAAATCTCTTCCATTTAGATGTGACCTCAGGACAGGAAGTTTTATAAGGAGCCCTCAGCATGCTAATGCTACCAACAATCCACAGGAGATCAGGCAACAGCACGCTACGGCTCACTAACTGCGCTGTTCGGTGCTGTCGGAGCTCAGCATGTTCTTTTTAAGACGACAAGACACCTTGGGAATGATGTTTCAAACATGAGAACAAGTAACTGCATCTTCATGATTCAGAGATTACGTGGAACGTACTGTGATCCAAACCGTTCCGCTAAGCAACAAGTTTCTTGTTTAATTCGCCTCATTTACGAGCTGATTTGCTCGGCTTTGGCGGTGTGACCTGCATGGTAAAGGCTATGTAAATGCCATTTGTTAAGTTCAGATTTCTCCTGCCGCTAGCTCTTCATTTCCTTTCGTTTCACCTCTACTTCCTCCTTCGCTGGTGTTTAGTCATTGGCAGTAAAAAGGCTCCTTTTAGGGCTGAGGATAGAGATAATGAAAAGTCCCTGGTCTTGTGAATGTTTCATTTGTTTTAAAGAGATTGAAATTAGATGGCAGATGGGTAATAAGCTTTCTTTCTATTCCCCCACAGACACATGCACGCATCCACACAATTATTCTTTCTTTCCCTCTTTGCAAACATACACACACATTTTTAATTATGCTCAACAGTGCCGGCGGTCCTGCACTGTGTGACCGGTCAATGTACATTCGGGCAACAGTAAGCACCGTCATTACCATCCATTACATTAAGAGATGGACCTGACGAGTCTTTTACCACACCGTTGCCAGGGTCCCTCTCTCTCTTTCTCTTTCTCATTGTATCATTGTTATAAACACTTAATGAGACACTATTGTGCTGCAGAGGCTGCTGCGCTGGTCATTTATGTATCTCAATTATTTATGCATGGGTTTATTTGCTCATTAATTTGGATTCATTGGGAAATTAAACACACAAAACATTTTGGGTCCTCCATTATTCGACTACAGCACTTACCCCTCATTGTCATGTTTCTCTGACAGAGAAGATGAAACACTCTACAAAACAAACAAAGCTATAATGAGCCAAAACTGATAAATAAAGAGGGCTGAACTTCATCCAAGATCACAAAAATGAAATGATATGTTTGGCTCAGCCAAGCTTATAAACTTGTGTCAGACTAAACAAAAGAGGTCAGAATTGTGTGATTTCTGCATCACTAGGGTCACCAAATGGTATTGGGAAAAATAATGGTTTCAAACAGGTTTCCTCGAATTCTCCATTCGTCAAACTAACTCTCAGCATAGGTTAAGCCAATGACAGGCTAGTGCAGATACTCAGATTAGTAATGGAAAACCCAAAGCTTTTCGAAACATTGCATCAATATAACTAATTGCTTTGCAAAATGATTCACTGTTTCGAACACTCATGACCAGACATGCTGATAGTACCTGCTGGTCAAAATGGTATAAATGCAATGAGAACTCTACTCAAACATGCCTACAGACACCTTTAACAAACCAAAAACGCTTTTTTGTTTTTTTTATCAAAGTGTAATCTATTAAATGTAATCTACAAATCATTAAATACCATTAAATATAAAGTGTTCTGTATAATTAGTTTTTTTTTTTTTAAATGAATTTGTAGTTGGCCTACTTATTTTATGTTTTTACATGGCTATTTAGGTCACTGTCCACTTATAAAAGGGTTAGTTCACCCAAAAATGAAAATTCTGGATGGACACTTTACTATCCAATGAGGCCACAGGAGAAGATTTGTGAATAGGTACGTTCGACTTCAAGCTGCGCTGCTCGGACAGATCGGTGTATGACATCAAAGTACTGCGAGAGCGATTCAAAAGCATATAAAGCCATCTGCACTCTCGCGATACTTTGATGTCATACAACAATCGGTCTGCGCAGTGCCACTTTAAGTCAAACACACCTACTGACAGTGAAGTCTGTTTGCTGAAATCATGTGACTTGGCTCCAAAACCACTGATTTGAAACAGAACATTCACAAAGGTTTCATGAAGCAGTGTTTCAAAAGCAAAATGACCATTACTAGCTCAGAGGCAAACAAGGGCTTTTCACTCTGTGCTTAACCCCAGGTTATCGTTGTTCTAAACACAGCCTTAACCCCGGGTAAAGGAGCGTTTCACACTTGTAATTTAGATGCGGGGTTAGCATCGCTTTTTACCCGAGGTTATGATACACTGCTCCGGAGCAGGTTAGCACCACGGAGCTAAATTTGTAGTGTGAAACGATGCAGTGTTAGAATGTTACAACTAGATGCTTAGCAACCGACAAGCTTTGGGCAGTCATGGAAACACAGCGCAATGTATATAAACAGAGGTTTTTGCGTATGATAGGAAAAATGTCAGCAATGAGGACGCGCAATGTTAGAGCTTTTATGTAAACAGGTCGTGTGCTGCATTTGTTCAGTCAGTAACACTGACACCACAAATATGCAAATAAGGACTTTAACCCGGAGTTTAGGAATGTACAGTGTGAAACAGCAGCTTATGAATACCCAGTATTATCTGTTAACCCCGGGTATAGTATGAGCAGTGTGAAATGTGAGTAAAGATAACCCAGGATTCCATTTACCTGGGATTTATTAATTATAGTTTGCTCTGCATTTTACAGAAAAAGTCAAGTCAAATCTTTTTACTGAATTAGCTGATCCAGTTCACAAAACTAGTCTGCATGATTCGTTCAGGAATTAGTCTGATCCAGTTCTCAATCCAGTGCTCTTTGACTCACTCAAGGATCTGGTCTCAGGCTCACATTTGAGACTACCTTTATGGTGTGTTTGCATCCATTTTGCAGCTTGAAATTTTAATTAACTATTCATTATACCAGCATGGGGGGAAAAAACGATATGCAGTAGAAAGTTAAATGTGTTTGAAAATCATGAGGGTGAGTAAATAAAATGACAGAATTTTATTTACACACACACTGCTATTCTGCAGATATGAAAAGACCAGTCAGATATGACATACGTGTGTCCATCAGATGTCTGCATATATTTGTCTATACATAAATAGAATGCATTTATGCGTTTTTGTTTTCGGGTGGGCATTCAGATGTCTATTTCTGATTGAGTGAATGTGGGCGCTGCGTGTCACTATATATTAAAGTCAGTAAAAAAAATAATGTGTTACTCACGCCTGTCATCCCCCAGCCGGCTCCGGACCGTTAAGTGACAGTGATGCTCCATGCCTGACAGTGGGGCCCAGGAGGCCAGCACCTGTGAGAGAGAGACAGGGACAGAGATGGAAAGAGACCCTTCCTGTCTTCCATCCCAATCGTCAGGTCCTTGACTTCATGTCTCACATCTGACCTGGGAGAGGGTACATATAACCTACAAGCAGGGCTGTATAGCTAAAATTCAAGTTGATTGACTTTGATGCAGACTTGATATTTCAAATGCCTCATACCATTTTGCTAATAAATTTAATGCACTGAATCAGTATTGCTAAAATGCTTTGGGACCAGTGACTTTTTTTTGCAAGTTTTCATGCAAGTAAATGATCAGTAATCAAATAAGTAGCCTACCTGGACAAGCTTAATGTCGAGCCGTGCTTTTTGATTGTGCTCAAACTGCTTTAACTGCCAGTGCAAAATCAAAACCTAATGGTTGTGTGATTCTTCTAAATAGCACTACTACTGATTACTTCTATTTTCTTCTCAGCACTTTGTGCTACTTCCTGTCTGACTCACTCAGCACTTATATATAAGTATAAGTACAGGAACTTGCTACTACCAATACATACACTATGCACAAACAGCATCAATTACCCATAGCAGATCTATACAGGTGGAGCTGGGGAAGTTGGAGGGTTTTGGACGAACTCTAAAAGCATGCAGCAATTGCTATAGTGAATGATAACCAGCCATTTAAATGTTGTGAGCAGCAAGCTCATTGGCTGCAGATGTGACATGAACCAAGCTTGTGCCAGTAGTCAACGCTGTAAGTATCATCAGCTTGTGTTAAGGACCCATCAGCCTGCGCCATCTAGAGTTTCATGACAGAACTAGGCCTATATAGACTGTATATACATATATATCAATCTATTGCTACAACTATGACTTTGCATGTTTTATGATTTATTATTGCTAAACTGTATAATTGACTGTTGTCAATACCTTTTTTTTATATATATATATATTATAAGCTGATTAATTGAGTTTATGGAAATTATTCCTATGTTAAAGGGTTAGTTCACCCAAAAATTCTCTCATTAATTACTCACCCTCATATTGTTCCACACCCGTAAGACCTTCGTTCATCTTCAGAACACAAATTAAGATATTTTTGATAAAATCAATGTCTCAGTGAGGCCTCCAATGACAGCAAGATCATTAACACTTTCAAATGCCCAGAAAGCTACTAAAGACGTATTTAAAACAGTTCATGTGACTACAGTGGTGAGTAATTAATGACAGAAGTTTCATTTTTGGGTGAACTAACCCTTTAACATTTATTTTATATAATAACAAATGTACTGAAGTAGAAGTCACAATAAATTATTGAAATTAAATAAATATATAAAAGGGTCCACTTGAACTTCATTTCATATGACACCTGACTTGCACCCATAGCTGCCTGCTTACATTCCCCCCCTTTTACAAGCATATGCTGTTTTTGCAAAACGCTTTTGTAAAAAGCAACTGGCAGAAACAGACATTCTAACTATATGTATGAATAACAGATTACCTGTGAATATAGGAACTTTAAAACTGTGATGTGGGAGGGAAGGTGATGTTTTCCGATGAGAGAAACACTGATTGCTATGTGTTAAAAACAAAGTGAAGAAGAAAGACTTTGCTTGCGTTTTATAGTTCACAGCTTTTCTGTTTGTCACGTTTGGGGTGCAAATTAGCACTCACAATCCTGTTTAATGTCACACCTATAACAAAGTGCTTGCGTGCTATGTACACACACACACACACACACACACACACACACAAATGAAGGAAGAGAGAATTACAATAATGTGGTTCTTGCACATTGCTCTTGAGTTACCGGCTTCCGCCGCAGTATGTCTAATGTGACATATTACGTTGTCAAGGCAGAATCTTAAAAGCATTTCCTAATACAGTTAGCATTATATAGAACATATTCTAAGAACTCAGAACCCAATCTAAAAAAGGAAGTGCAGGAAAAGGACTTGTTTGGTAAAATAATGCATCACTTTTAAGAATTGCATGCTCTGGCTTACCTGTATATATACATTTTTCTTTAATACCAACACAACTATACTGACATCATTGACATGTAGACTAGAGTAAAGAAACGAGTATAGCTGAAATGTAAAGATATGGGTGTATGTATCTCAAATGAATAAATGTCACTAAAAGGTGCAATCACTCTTAGGAAATGTGATTAAATACAGAAAATGAGTTTACTATTTGCTGTCATGGTTATTTTAAATAAATATATAATTAAACATTATAATATATTGCTCAAAATCAGTTGCATAGTGACAAATGTTACCATATTGTCCCTGTGTTCACACTATCAGCCAACCAGGGGTATTTTTTCCATTATATTAACATGATATAATGTTAATATTAACATGATACTATCATGATTTCCATTAATTTTCAATAAAACTATATAATGGTATATATAATATAATATTATATAAATTTACAGGAAATGTTATTGTATATAATATTTTATATATATATATATATATATATATATATATATATATATATATATATATATATATACATATACATACAATAACATTTCCCGTAAATTTCCTGTTATTTTGTAAACACATGCACATTAATTCATTTTTTTTTTTTTTAGAGAAAACGAACTGGACAAAGGGTGTTCTTCTGGTAGCGTCTTACCAATATTAATTTCCTAAAAATGTTTTTAAACATAAAGGGCCAACATGTAAGAATTTTCATGTATTAATTGCTTTTTTATTGCCAATGTGTGAACAGCTTGTAACGAAACTTAAAAAACGAGACCTTCCTTGACTTTCTAGGTTATCTATGAAAGCCTGTTGACTGATTTAGAAGAACACGGGACATTTTTACCGGGAAAATCAAAAAGACGTTTATGCACACATTTTTATGACATCTGCTGTCGACACGATGCCAGTGAATTGCAGATGTGCTATGCTATGTGCTATGATCAGATGCATTAACTGCTGCTTTTTTGTTGTGTGTTTATTTTGTTACTGAGAGGAAAGCACAGCACATATTTAGTCTACATATTTATTTAAACGCCGCTCTCAGCACCGTGGATGGCGTCAGGATGTTTCTTTAACTGTCTATCGCTGCAAAGGCATTTCCAACTTCTTTTTACCCCAAAGCGAAGAACGAAAAAGAACTTCGCCGTGAGAATATCGGGGCATTGAATCACGTTCAGTCTCTTGTTGCCTTGTATTCTATGCACGTCTGTGAGCTCGAGCAGTTGATGGCTGCAGTTCATTTAATGACCACTGGAGTTGCTAATAACAAAGTTTTCTGAATTCTACATTTAGCCCCTTTAAGCCCTCAAACTCAATGGCCTGGTTTCACAAACAGGGATTTGATTAAGCCAGGATTAGGCCTTGGTTCACTTAGGATATTTATAGGTTTCATAAAAATGCCTAGAACAAAAAACATTATGGTGTGCATTTTGAGACAAACCAATGCAAAACAAAGTTGCTTTCAGTTAAAACAGTTCAAACATGCCTGGGACTAGGCTTAAGCCTAGTCTGTGAAACCGGGGGAATATTAAATTCATACCTTGCCATGTAAAACCATTTTCTTTCAACCATCATGTCGAATGAATAAAACTTTATGGGGGTTGTAATTCAACATTAACTTTGGTTGTTACCCTGATTTGAAATGTCCTTAGGGGACTAGTTTTCTTTAGTTCTCTCTCTGTTGGTTAGTTCTGAACAGCTCAGGCCTGGACTTGAAACAGAAAATTAATTCTTAGAATCAGGGCACGCCTGCAGGATGATGACAAATTTTTTTTTCCCGTTCTTTCTTGCACTTTGTCTACATGTCAACAGCATTTTCCCCGGGGTACAAAGTGTACAGAACAGTCTGAATCATTATACTAATTCCTCTATGTGTGCCAGCATGACTCAAAAACTTGTTACAAACAAGTCCATTCCACCATTATTCAGTATTAATTATGCAAGTTCCAAAATTTCAGTTTCACCTTAGTACTTCACATTATTTTGGGCTCATAGGCATGCCAAAGTATGTAGCAAATATGGCTTATGCATGATAAAGTTCCCAAATTTCAATTTGGCCTCACTTCAAGAGTCATACTTCAATACAGTAGTATTGTCATCGGTGTCATCTGCTTCCAGTTATTTTAGCCTGGTCTAGTCTGTTATACTGCTTGATGTAGTAAACTGGTACTTGTTTTCATATAATTTTGATTTATTATCATAATCATAAACACACTGGTTTGTAGCGCAAATACTTTTACAGTTTACTACACTTTGTTATTCTTATGGTTACAAATAGCTTACTTCTACTTACTACTTTTTATGAAAAGTAATATGTTTCATTACTTTTGCGTTACTTTTTCTCACCTTGCCTATTTTTGGTAACTGTAAAGGCCCTGAATAAATGAATAAGCCTCAGGCTGAAGGAAATGCAAATTCATGCCTGTACAGTAGAGGGCGCAGCTAAAAAAAAACAAAACCTTTCAGCTGTGCTGCCATTCTGGACTGGAGAAGAATAAGACACAGGTGAATAAAGTTCAACACTATTACTTCAGCAAAAATAAATAATTTAAAATAATTTAACAATTGTGACAATTTTTTTTGCTTATTAGTATGGCTGATCTGAATCATGGAAGGTCAGCAGCAAAGATATTGATTTATTTGTTATTTAACATAATTACTGCAGCTTTGCATAATATTCTGAGTTTGCATTTCACTGTTTTTATTAATCTGAGGAATACTTAATCTGTTTTTGTGCAAGTGAGATGAGTAAATGAAAGTTCAAATTTAGTCTAGAACTACAGTAACCATCATGTTCACACAGCGCACTTCGGCACTTACTAATGATTTCTCTCAACATGGCGACAGAAGTGGTGTCAGTCAATAAATGGGAAAACATATTAACTTGCATTGCTTATTTGAAAAAGTAACTCAGATATTTAGTTGTAAATTTAAAAGTAATGTGTTACTAGTTACTTGGAAAAAGTAATTTGATTACATAACTCATGTTACCTGTAATACGTTACCCCCAAAACTGTTTATATCATTAGTTATCAAAACACTGCAGTTGTAATGATGGTCACAGACATGCATGTGCAACTTTAATTTATTCGTTATAATAACGCATCACTCTCCCATTATTAAATTTCATAAAATTCAGACACTTTCAAAAGTGCTGGTGTCCGATTAGGGGACTTAAAGTTTAGTGCGACCCATTCAGGCTGATTTACGCAGTGATTATGAAAATGATTGCCATTATCACACTGACAGAGTAATCAGCCAATCATAGCGACGTAGAGGCGTTGCTTCCTCCTCCTCCTCCTCACATGACTTCTCCACATCTATCAGACTCAGCAGTCATCTCATGAAAACTGCACCTTCTTTGCCCAGGCCTGTACTTATAACTCTATCAGTGCACTAACATGCGCCAAGCATCCCGTCCAGATTTTCTGCTGATCTGCGTTGCACACACCCATGAATGACAAACAGTCTTTTTATTATGTGGAATTGACGGCATTCTAGTCACAGCTTCTTTATTACTTTTTTCTTTCTTTTTTCACTGCTATTAAAGTGCTGCATCATTAAGCTGGATAATGCCATTTTTAAAAAGGCTGACAGTCCTGGGGTTTTTATGAGCGGCAGCAGAGACCGCCAGAATAGTGATGAAACCATATGGGGAGAACCGGTGTAAATGACTTCTTAGTGGCGCAGCGGTTCGTGAAGGACACGTTGACGGGCGCCTGGCAGGAAACTAATGATCTACACAATTCACACCACCCTAGACACGAGGACCGGAGGAAAACAGTTGTAATTAGAAAACACAACATCGAAAAAAAACCTCTCAGTGTTCGTCACGGCTTCTATCGTGTCTGGCTTTAGAGCACATCGCATTGAGGTTTAAAGACCCTTGGGACCAGTCAGGGAATTACATGTGTGGGATTTGTGTGCTTGTTGCCAGGGTCTCCAGTGCAGATGACCATAATAAAATGGGAGAAAGTTCATATGACTTAATGAATGTTCATATTCCTCTGGGAATTGCACTGGATTCATGCTCCTAGTGTGGTCCCTGGTGTAGTCAGTCGGCTATAAAAGCAATGGCACTGCCTGTCAAAAGTATCTTTGTGAATGTCTCTGGTTGTCTCTTGTTTACATCACAAACAGTACAAAGAATGAATCTCAGTAGTAGAAGCTGACAATTGAACTAAATCTTATCTGTCATGGCCTAATTTGGAAACACTTGGTTGATAGATAAAGAGCCTCATTGGCAGGGAAATATCATAGCATTACCTACAAAGAAAAAACAGTGCTCTTTATATAAATCAGCATCTTTGACCCTAACCAATAAACAGGTTTGATAACGACGGTCTGTAATTAGTGTTCTTTCCTTTGTTTGTGTCTCATTCCACCGAATAATTAGGCTGCCTTGTTTATTTTCCTCGCTAATTAGTGTATGCTAATGATGTAGAGGTCGCAATGTGTGATCTCGGCCAACCATGTGAAATCACCTGGCACTGGCGCTACACGGAAAATAGAACTTCAGACTCAGAGGAAACCTTCTCTTTGACTTCAGACCAGATATTGAGTCCTTGTGCCAAAATTCAGATTATTTATCGCTCCCCTGTCCCGTGGAATAGGTTCATAAAATATATTTCCAAGCAAACACTTCAATCCAGACTGCTTGATTATGGAAGAGATATTAGCCTGCCAGCGAATACACAGATGTCCAATAACAGTTACAGTAGCCTTAATGTACCATCTAACTCACAGTTTGATGTAAAGTAGCATATAATTCAATACAGTGTTTGTTTTTTACTGTTATATTACAGTATAAGGTAGCAAGGGAAAAGGCACAGATCAATGGTGTGAGGTTTATGCATTTTTAAAACATTTTACATGGTTTTAAAAACAATAAGTATAGCTACAAGAATATTTTGTGTATCTTTAAAGGGTTAGTTCACCCAAAAATGAAATTATGGTCATTAATTACTCACCCTCATGACGTTCCAAACCCGTAAGACCTTCGTTCATCTTCAGAACACAAATGAAGATATTTTTGATGAAATCCAAGAGGTTTTTTTATCCTCAGTAGAAAGCAACATAATTACCCTCATTCAAGGTCCAGAAAAGTAGTAAATATCATTAAAATAGTCTATGTGACTTCAGTGGTTCAGCCTTAAAGGGGACCTATTATGCCCCATTTTACAAGAGATAAAATAAGTCTCGGATGTCCCCAGAGTGTGTATAATTTAAAGCTACTAAAGACATATTTAAAATATTAAGGTTGAACCACTGTAGTCACATGAACTGTTTAAATATGTCTTCAGTAGCTTTCTGGGTATTGGAAGTGTTAATTGTCTTGCTGGCAATGCAGGCCTCACTGAGCCATCGGATTTTATCAAAAATATCTTAATTTGTGTTCCGAAGATGAACGAAGGTCTTACGGGTATGGAAAGACATGAGGGTGAGTAATTAATGACAGAATTTTCATTTTTGGGTGAACTAACCCTTTAATATCACTTTCTTTTCATTTGGTGATATCACTTTTCATTGGGTGAACCTCATCAAGAGGTGGTCACATTTATCCCAAAAATCAGCAGAAAAAAAATTTATATTTTGATTATTACTTTAAGAAAATATATTAAGATATATATCATATAATGAAAATAACATTAATAATATAATACGATTATATTAAGTGTTCTTTTAGGACCTTTTGCATGAGTCATTGGGGGGGGGGGGCATATGAATAATAAGAAATTATATTTTGCGTGAATAAAATGCTTTGTAATTTTCTTTTTGACATTATTTGTCAGACAATTAAGCACATTTTTACCCCCAACTTACATTAATATAACATTAATTTAAAAATATTTTTTATATATCACTGTAGTATTTGTACTGCCTTTAATAAAAAAACTGAATTATAAAAATGTTTGCAAAAAAAAAAAAAAAAAACAGTATTATAATCCTATAATCCTCATTAAAAATAATAACAAAGACAATAACAGACACATTACACTAATGAGAAGAACTGGGGGTCAAATGTGCCTAATTGTCTGAAAAAATAATGCAACAAATTTACAAGATCACATTTTCTTTATGAAAAATGCTTATTTATTGCCCATTTGGTTCTGAGGTGAAATGTGACCAGATAGGTAAATTGTTTACTTTTTAATTAGTAGAGTTCAGCTCTCACAATGATGCCATTGCCGTCTCAATGAGAAACAGTGAGCTCAAAGAGATGCTGCTGAAAATTCATCACTGTTGGATACAGTTGCCTTATAATAAAATAGTGATTTATACATTATTTGATCTCTCATTTGTAATGTGGATTATTTTCTCATCCAAATCTTTTTGAAGAGGCACTGCCTCCATTGCTTAAAGAACACGTCCCAGCAATGAATTTAATAAACAACACAAAAGACATAGATATTGGCTAGATTTATCACTGCTCAGATGTAAGAAATTTGGCTCAGTATCAGCGATATGAAAACATGGAACATGCTGAATATCTAAATCAGTTATAGTCTTCTTTTACCATTTTTGTTCTGGCACACAGTTCAGTATGTTCCTAGTGCTTCAGGCAATCAGGCCATAAATGAGCAGATGGTTGAAAAAACACATAAAGCTACAGGTTGTTTCATCTTCTATTCATCTTACATCATTTACTCACCCTCATATCATTCATCAGAAACCCGTATGACTTTCAGAGAATGTCTAGGCTGCTCTTCTTCATATAATAAAATCATGCAGTGACGAGAAGCTGTCAAGCTCTAAAAAAAAAGAAAGAAAGAAAGACAGACAAAAAACACCATTAAAGGAGCAAAATAATATTTCATATTCCAACAGTATTCCCTACCCATGCATTATATAAGTCTTCTGAAGTAATAAAATAGCTTTGTGTGAGGAACAGACCTTCAGGGCATTTGTGGTGACAGCTTAAGTGTGCAATAATTAACACTTGTTTAATGTGAGGCAGGCAATGCCAGTCCATCATTAAACTGTCAATTAGAGGCCGGGAGTGTTTACCAATAAATAAGAAGTGCTCAGCTACAGTCTAGTAGAATTACACCCTACACAGATCAGAACTTTTTATTCCAGCAAACAGGGCTTTCTCATTAGTGACTGGTCATATAATTCATTTTATGTGTTTTTTAGTGGAAAAATTCCAAGTATTTATATCCACAAATTGGGCAAAAAAAAAAAAAGAAGGATTTTTTTTAAAGGTGCTTAGTCAGGGTTGCCAAGTCAGTTTACCAGCAAAATTGGGCTACTTTTGTGCTGCTGACATAGGTTGGGTTTTGTTTTTCACACAAATTAGATTTGAAGGGTTTTTTGACTAATCAACAGCCAATATTCTGCAATTCAAAAGAAGCAAGAAACTGTAGATAATACACTATGGTCTAACTCTTCTATTTGAAAGGTTTGGCTATCCCAGTTTTTATGATGGTGCACCCATTATGTTTTTTTTTTTTTTTTTTTATATTACATATACCTTTTTGTGAATGTATAAGATCTGCAAAGTTTCAAAGATCAATGTGCAGAACTGCCTGAAACGTGTTGTCAGTAATTGCAGTCTTACTTCCTAAAAAACCCGCGAACAACGTCTACTTTGACACGCCCTCAAACTTTGCATGCACTTTCAAAGGTTAAAAACTTGGGCTCGAATTGATATGGTAAAACCGACGCCATTGTTACTTTTCATATCACTGTGTATCAAGTGCTGAGAAAGCCTCAGGAGCTGAAATTCAGATATGGTAATGGATATTCTGACATGCCCTGTAATGCCAAGTTTACACAAAAGGACTTTAAACATCGGCGGATCGCTGTGCTGTTCAGACTCAGGGTTCCCACTCTTTTTCAGCGATCATTTTCCAGGACATTTTCAATTTTACAACAATGGGAATAAAAGACTGGGATTACGCCCTAAAGTAATATATTGCTCTCTAAGTCTTTAAAAGGTGTAGCTACAGTTTATTGCCATGACTTAACTATAAAATCAGTTTTTAATATGAGCTCTTAATCATACATTATGACTATGGAAGATTGTTTCCGCTAACAGAATAACGAATAAAATAATAATAACTGATATTCACAATTGCAAGATATAAAGTCAGAATTTCGTGATAGAAACTTGAAATTCTGACTTTTTCTCGCAATTGCAAGTTTATCTCTCACAATTCAAGATATAAACTGTCAAATGCCAGAAAAAAGTCATAATTGCGAGAAAAAAGGTCAGAATTGTGTGACATAAACTCACAATTCTGACTTTTTCGTTGCAATTGTGAGCTTATATCACAAGTAGGCTACCTTATTTTTTTTTTTTTATTCAGTGGCGGAAACAAGATTCCATAGTTTATTGCCATTACTTAACTACTGATGCACACATCTATTTTTTTGGCAATAAGTTTTGGAAGATCATTATCTTTGCAAGGTGGACTTTTCAGGATAAAAAATGGACTAAAAATAAACTCCAACACCTTACTGCTAGATTCCAGAAGATAAATTCTTCAAACAGTGGTACAAGAGGATGTGGTGCTGGTCCTTCAAGAGTCACTCTTAATCTGTCTGTCTATAAAGCCTATAAAAAAATCTGTCTTCTTGTATTTTACTACAATTCAGTATGTGACTCTTAAGTGGTGGTCAATTTTTAGGATTGTGTCTGAGATCCTTACACCTTGCACTTCTGGAGACTCCAGGTAGGTTGCAGTTCTGGAAAATGGTGGCGCTAGAGACTAAAGGGTTCCTGATGGTTTCACACTTAACTCTTCACCTTAATTCTTAATTCTTTTGCAGTTAACATGTGTCTTTTCTTCTCCACCTGTTAATGTCTGACCCTGCTGACCCAATGAGCATTTCGCTGTCCAGTGGTCATGCCTTAACTTGCAATTTCTAGTATTTTATTAGTATTGCATCCTTCTTGTGGGCATTTAATAATTTTTGACTTTTCAGTCTGAGATAAATCTCTTTTTGGCTCATTTAATCTGTAAAAGAAAACATACCTAATAATTATGCACACCTGAATATCAGGTGTTTTTCATTTCCAGCCTTCATGAACAATTATATATCACTTATAAATGATTAAATACAAAATTAATAGTAGTTATTAAGATTGATTGGTTTGGAATTGCATAATAAACATCGTCATTGAAAATACTACTCTCACATGTCAAAACTCAGCATTCCTGAACATCGCACTTTCTGCAACTAATGGTGATTGTTTTAGGTCAGTGATAAACTCTTTGTTCTCGACTAAAGAAAAACCCAAGAACTTTTTAAAAAATAATTTTCCAGGACAACAACAAGATTTTCCAGGACATTTTACATTTTCTCTAATTTTCCATGTGTTTTCCAGGACTGGAAAATTTGTCATCAATTTTCCAGGTTTGTTTGCGCTTTAGTTCAGAGAGTCACGTGAATTCATCCATTTGTACCAAAATACATGTGGCTGGTGAGCTGGGAGAAGAATAGAGTGAGCTTTATAGTTACTAACTTACACAATGTGTATCTGATATGAATAAACGTCGGCAAATTATATTTGAATATATTGCTAGACATCAGTGTATATTTCATTGGCTGTTGCGTCGCGACACGTGACACCACAGGAGATCGAGTCGACCGACAGCTCCAGATATTTAGCATGCTAGATATTTGTCTGGCATCAGCGAGGTGTCAATGACGAGTGAGCCTCTTTGATGCGTCATTCAGTAGTTCACACATAAAGATGGGCGAGCGCCAATCACCCGCTGATTTTCCCCCGATCACAGCCCAACCTGTCAGCGAGCTCGTTAACTTGCAAATCGGCCTTAAATCGGGCTTAAAATCCTGTAGTGTAAACTTTGCATAAGCGGTAGACCAATCACAACACACTGGGCCATCTTACCAATCAGAGCAGAGTAGGCTGTCAGAAAGGAGGGGTTTAGAGACAGAATCCTTTATCAAAACGTTTCAAACACTGAGAAAAGAGGTGATGCTGCAATGTATATTATGAGAAAATTTAAGTGTTTTTGACCTTGGATGCATGTAAACCTGTTGTACGAGACCTCCAAAACAAAATTAGGAACCTTTAAAATAGCACAACAGGGCAGTTTAATGTTACCATACAATGACATCAGTGGCGTGCAGTGGTGTTCTGAAATGAGGAGGCACATTTTTTAATTTTTTATGAATTGAATGTAAATTCATGTGCATTACTCTTAATGTTGACACATCTTCCTTGTTAAATGAACATTACTTTACATTACATCAAAAAAGAAACCAAATACAATTCTATTTTGTAATTTTACATTAACAATGTATTGTAATAAATGTTCTATTTATCAAACCAAGTCAATCTCATCAAGTTAGTGTTTTAAGCATTTCTATATTCATTCCAAAATAATAACTAAAGGCTGTAACAATTTAAACAATATATTTTATCTGTGTATTGATGTTTTTCTTTTTAATAGTCAACTTAGGCTATTTTGGATCATCAGTCATGCTCCATAAACACTGTCTGTCACAGACACGAAGATGTATTTTTAATTTCACCAAGCTGATTGCACTGAAAAACCCCGCAGTCATCATGTTTTCAGTCCATTTCAAGTTTGATTTTGACGTGACATAAAGCAATGATATCTAATTGGGTGATCTGTTTACTTACTTTTCAATTAGTCTTCCCATTGACGCCATCATTTGTTCATTCAAACTGACACGTGGAACGTGCACGTAACCAAGAGGCGGGATTTATCACACAAACCAATCATAACCAATTACATCCAATCATAGCGGGATGGAGACATTGCCTCCTCTCACGTGACTTTCCCCCATTCATTTTCAATTACCCCCGACAAAACCCACCGCACGCTTTAGGGGTCTAATGGTTTTCTATGATTCCTGCTGTAACTTTACCTGTGGGTGTCGCTGTTGGGCAGTGTTCCTTTAGAAATACGAGTGACTTGCGCTCTTTTTAATGTCATAATTTGTAATATTTGTAATGTTTATTTTATATGTAATATGGATTAATTTCTCATTCTATTTTTTTGAGGAAGCACTGCCTCCCTTGCCTCCTCGGAGGAAACGCCCCTGGATGACATTCTAGAGAATTGTGTTCTTTTTTGTGTCCAATGGGGACTACATTTTGTGCAGTCCAGCCAAGTTCTTCCACACCAGACTCAATAAATCATTTCTACATAGATCTTGCTTTGTACACAGTGCAATTGTCATGTGGAAACAGAAGAGGAACCTGCCCAAATGTTGCAACAAAGTTTGAAGCACATAATTCTCTAGCTTGTCATTGTGGAAGAGCATTAAGATTTGTTTTCACTGGAATTACTGGAACAGCCAAATCGATTTAGAAAGTGTGTTTTGGCAGCAGGGGAGTCTCTGTCCACACTTCATAGGAATACTCCTTCATTTATTACAAAAAGTCTGTTGTAAATGTGTGCTACAAATGATTTATATGGTCAATCAGTCATGATACTGACATGAAACAGGCTTAAGTTTGATACAGAAAAATTATGATAACTCGCAGTTCAGTAAGTGAGTCAGATGTTGATTCAGTAACCGCTCTGGATTTGAATTGTGCAACACTGGTTGCGCTGTTTTTCCATTAAAAAACAACAACGAGCTGAGTCATTACTTTGTGACTTTGACTAAATTGCCTGTTGCATGCATGCAGCCTGTGAGGACACGCCATTAGAAACAATGGGTAATAGTCTTACATATTGTTACAGTTCTGTTTAACTTGGACTTGTTTTGCCATTTCCTGCCTCAGTAATTTGTTACTATATATACTCATTTGATTTCATCATCTCGGTCAGCTGTGTTCCGCTCATTATCCTGTGTATAGAAGTTCTTGTGATTTATTCCTTGGTTATCAGGTATGTTTCAGTAGTGTTTCCCTGCCTGTCTCTGTTTGGATTAATTTGTGGATTATTAAAGACTGTTTTGAACTTTCATCTTCCTCATCGTGATATATCACTACCGAGTTGTGACAGAATACCCGACCGCTAAAGTGAGTTATACTTTAATTTTGTGTGTTTTCTTTTTTGACTTGATTTTTTGCCCCATCACCATGGACAATCCATCCGTTCACCTGCTGTGTCTCGAGCAGGGACATCGCTCCCTCGAGGACCATTTGGAGGAGTATTTAGATCTCGTCTACCATTCTCACTACACAGACGACTGCCTTTGCACGACTTAACATCGACACAAAGGCAAAGTTGTCCAGAGAGGGACCTCGAGGGAGGTTCGCTGCCTATGTGGAGTCGATGCTGGCGTTGTGTGGATCCTCCTCCTTTGACGGCTCTGCTGATGAAGACACCAGCCCCACTCCCAACCCAGAGCCCAGCCAGAAACCACCCAGCTGTGCGGAGCAGCAGCCTGTGCCCACCGCAGACAGAGGGCCCGAATCTGCTGTGATGAGAGAGCCAGCTCCTGCAAGAGCGAAACTCAGCCTCGCATAAGACCAGGTGTGTAACTGCCGGCTTACACATCATCCATCACCACGGGAATTATTGTGGAGTTTGAGGGAATGGATAGGAGCCCCGCTCACCCACCCACAACTGAGAGTGAGTTTTTGTTTCCTTTAATGGACCCTGCCCTCTTTGATCCTGACTGAATCAGAATCCTTATCTTTAGACCTGCTAGCTCCTCCCAGCCTCTTTCTCCCACCGCCTTTCCAAACGCCTACCCAGGACTTATTGTTGTCCGTCGTCAGTCCTTCTGTCCCTCCTCAGCCTATTTTCCAGGCTGGTTACTCTGGTTACCCAGTCTCCGTTGTCTCCCATCAGCCCCTCAGTTCTCCCTCAGCCTACTCTCCGTGGCGCGGATCCACCTCGGGCCTTCAGTGAGCCAGCTCCTCCTGGGCATGGGGATCCACTTTGTGGTTGTCCCTCTCCCGGATTCCCATCCTCCACCTGAGACTTCTCCTTAATTTGTACTGTCGGAGCGAGGTCGTGCCTTTCTGGGAGGGGGCATTTTGTCACAGTTCTGTTTTGCTTAGACTTTGTGTTTTGTGATCTTGTTCAGCTGTGTTCCCCTCATTATCCTGTGTATATAAGATCTTGTGTTGTATTTCTTGGTTATTGTATTGTTGATGTTTCAGTTGCATTTCCCTGCCTGTCTTTGTTTGGATTGACTTGATTATTAAAGACTGTTTTGAAATTCCATCTTCCTCATCGTGCGTTTGATATATCACTACTGAATTGTGACACATATGAAGTAAAAGCAGCATGATACTGCATGCATTTATATATCCAAGCAACTTCTTAAAAGCCTTCCTCTGCCAAAAAGTAGTCTACTTCATTATGTCACTTTGTAAATAATACATTGCATCTTTTAATGATGGTTTTGAGTGTAATGGTCTTTAAAGCTGCTGCTTACATTATAAGCCTACAAATGAAAGGATCTGTGATGTGAGAATCTGAAGATGTGTAATAGGAACTCTGTGGCATATTTTAAGCTTTGACATTGGGCTGGTTTTGATCGGTTTTTGGGCTGTCCGGCAATCCTGCGATTTGTATTGTTTGTGAAGTGTGTTGGGATGCAGTATATGTAATGATTTCACATTCGCCCCGCTCATCTGGGCTCTGTGAGCCCGCCTGTCTGTTTTCGGAGCGTAAATTATTCCTCTGTTCTTCCGCCTGCTGCCTCTGCGTTACTGAGCCGAACTAAATGCATTTCAATGAGAGAACGGCTCCAACTTTTCCACTCCTCAGGGGGGAATGGGAAAGTGAAGGGTGCAGGCATATTAAGTTTTAAAGGAATAGTTCACCCCAAAATAAAAATTCTGTCATTATTTACTCATTCTCATGTTGCTTCAAACCCATCTGGCTTTCTTCTGTGGAAGACAAAAGGAGAAATTTTAATAATGCATTTGATCGTTCTTTTACATAAAATTAAAAAGAATGAGGAACAAAGCTTTAAAGCACTCAAAAGCTCCATAAAGATATCATAAAAGTGGTTGTGTGCTATATTTCAAGTATTCTAAAGCAATAAAACTGTTTTTCTGTGAGAAACAGACAACCCCCCCCCCCAAAAAAACATCATGACAATGCTGATTGGCTGCACAGTTCTAAACAAAAATGTCAGACATGTAATATAATGAAATTTTTGCAATTTGTTGCTTGCAAACACCTTTTTTTTTATTCATTTAAGTACCCTTAAATATACCCTATATATTTTACAAAAATACAAATATTCTGTAAAATGTAAAGATGTAATTTTATAATAAATGGAGCAATTCCAATAAATGGAGCAATTGAGTTACTAAACTCAAAAGAAATGTGTAAGGCAACAACTTTGTTTTATTGTTACTTTTTTTCTGTCACTTTTTGTCACATTTTTACATTATTCGTTTTTATGTAAAGAGGTAACATAACTAGCTACTTCTATATGGATTATTAAATAGGGTTAGGGCTATAAAAATGTAACGTTAAAATTAACACAAAACTGAAAATGCCAATTTTAATGTAAAAATGTTAAATGCAACATTCCCCAACAAAGACTATAATCTTAGGATTAGTTCACTTTCAAATGAAAATTACCCCAAGCTTTACTCACCCTCAAGCCATCCTAGGTGTATATGACTTTCTTCTTTCTGATGAACAAAATCGGAGTTATATTAATACATATCCTGACACATCAAAGCTTTATAATGGCAGTGAACGGGACCAATGAGTATTAAGCTCAAGAAAGTGCCTCCATCCATCTTAACCATACTCCACATGGCTCCGGGGGATTAATAAAGGCCTTCTAAAGTGAAGCAATGCATTTGTGTAAGAAAACTATCCATATTTAACAAGTTATAAAGTAAAATATCTAGCTTTGGCCAGACCACCTTCCATATACAACTTACGAAAAAACGTAAACTGACGTCATGTCAGTTATGCTTTTTTCGAAAGATGAATATGGAAGGCGTAGGACGTAGTGTAAGCGTTTTGAACTGCGAGAGGCATTAAACTTTCTTCATTAGTTGGATACGGAAGGCGGTCTGGCAGATGTAATGTATAGAGCGGTTTCTTTGCGCACAAATAATTTTTCAGGCTCACGGCATTAGAAAGACTGTTAATGCCTGTCTTTCAGAGTTTGTGCCAAATCAGGATGGAGGTTTCAGGCATGCAAGTGTGAGCCAAGAGTGCATGGCTAAATTTCCAATGAACGTATATACCGTCACAAAACCAACCCTCTCCCACAGAGTCTTAACAAGAGCACTTGGAAACTCTCCATTGTGAGCAGCCGTGCTTTTAAATCTCTAGAGCAATTAGCTTGAATGTTCATAGAAAATAATAGAATGAAGATCACCACATATTGTTTCTCTTTAATTGCAAACCAACATATTTGGTTTCAAGGTTGATTTGTTCAATGCACACAGGAGAAAAATTAAGAAAAAAAGCCCCAAGCTGTAGAATATAAAACAGGAGGGGAGCATGCGAAACACAGAAATCCTTTATGCAATTTATGTAAAGAAAAAGAAGTGTCTGCTTTCTCTTTGTGCTTAAGTGTGTCTCCAGTGTGCTTCTCTGTATTAGATTAAAACCTCTATTTGATTCTCTAAGGCTAATAAAAGTAGATCTTTAAAAACCTCTCTATTTTCTCTCATTTACAACCTAAGTTAAGAGTTCATTACTGTCACCTCAGTGGTTCATTCATTAATTTAGGACCTTGTCCTTTTCATGCCAGACCAGCTGGCAAAGGAACAAATAGCTTGTTACTCTATTACTTTATTAGGACCAAGTGTTTTTTTGTCTTCTTTGATCTCCTTCTCTCTTATCAAAATCTCTTTCATGACATGTCCAGGGAATTCAGTGAACCATTCATATCTCACAATAAGATACATTTTGCAATCAGTATCAAACAGTCTGATACAGCCTCCGAAAATCGATGGAACACAATCAGTGTAGCCCAAACCAAGAGCAGATGATTGCGTTCCACCAGCTCTTCCATTGATTGCAACGACACCAAATAAAAGAGTATCAAAATGTCGGTTCATTTAGTTTTTTCCCAAGAACAAAAACTTTGATGGAGTGATATCACAACAGTCCTGATAGCCAATGAAAAGAAAGTAAATAACTGCAGTAAACCTCACTTTGAGACAACAATACACCAAAGGCTGTGAGACTCATTTTAAATAAGTATACATATATCATTACAGAATAGGATCCCTTGAGGCAGCATGGCATTATCTTTCCATTAACACCAACTGAATTGTTCAAAGTTAATGGTGTACCAAAACTTGTCATATAAGCTCATTAAACATGATGACACATGTACAGTATAATTAACCACTTCCTGAGTTGTATGTACAAACTACAAAAAAAAAATGAACTAAAACAACTCGTTTACATTTACAAACCCTAAGCAAAGTGAATTCTGATTCAGATCACATCATTTTCCACTCACACTTCTCCTAAACCATGGTTTATGCACTCTTATAATGACCAAAAAATAAATGATGAATTATACACTGCAAACACACACATGAAACATTGTCTCACACACAGCCATAATCTCGCGCTGAGTGTGTGCGAGTGTGCATGACCAATTTGGTGAGGTTTAGATCATCAAATGACCAATCACAGGTACTGATGTGAGAATTGAATGGTTTCTGGCTTTGTCACTTCCCCTGGTATGGGAAGCAGCTCCCTGCGGCTTTAATTATAGAGAAAGCTCACAACTCTAGTCTTTCACTGCCACACTAGCCCCTCTCCGTCTCTCTCTTCCACCCTCTCATCAGTTCAAACACCATCTCACCTTCTGCTCCAATTACCAGGCCACTCTCTGCTGTAACACAGAGCTAAGAAACGGTGCTGTGGTCACCATGCAGAGAGATCAACTGTAGACCTATCTACCTATCTATCTATCTATCTATTTATCTATCTAAATGATCAGTTTCTAGTACTTTACAATATAATCTCATTTATTAACATTAGTTAATGAAATCATAATGAGCATTTTTTTGCAGCATATATTAATGTTTGTTCATGTTAATTAATAAAAATACAATTGTTCATCGTTCACAGTGCAATAACTAATGTTAACATACAACTTTTGCTTTTTTAAAAATGTATTGATAAATGTTGAAATGATATAAACTAAGATAATATATGCTGTAGAAACATTGTTCATTGTTAGTTCATGTTTATATTAATGTGTTCACCAATGTATTTAACTAATGTAAAGAAATGAAACTATATTGTATAATTCAAAATATTAATAATACTATAATAGTATATAAGTAATACTATTTTTTGTGGCACTATAACTGCAATTATTTTTATTATAACTATAATTATTTTTATTTATTATAACTGCAAAATTTTTAATGCTGTCTAAATAAAAAAAATATTTTTATTTGGTTGCACAATGTAGGTACAAAAGTTTAAAGGGCACCTATTATGCCCATTTTTACAAGATGTAATTTAAGTCTCAGGTGTCCCCAGAATGTGTCTGTGAAGTTTCAGCTTAAAATACCTCACAGATCATTTATAAATCCATGCTGTAAATACCCATTTCTGACTACAGTCAAGAACCGACTGTTTTCGTGCATGTGCCTTTAAATGCAAATAAGCTGTTGTGCCCCGCCCCCTTTCTACCGTCACAGTTCCTGCCTCAGTCGGATTCTCTGCCAAATATTAACAAAACATCTGCTTGGCTTTGATTATCATCTATATGGCAATCACTCTCACGGATAGCATAGTTCTTCTTTCATCATTAAAGTTTATTATTTCCACACGTTCTAAAGCTATATCAGTTTAAACATCTAATGGATCGTTTATCTGAAGCGCACACATAGACAGCTGGCTGTAAGACGCCAAGTCTCGTGAGTAACTTCTCTTTCACATTTTTTGTTTTGTTTAAACTGTAAAATACACACAAGTTTCTGTCAAAAACACACACAGGTCACATAAACACAGTAAAATATGTCTGTGAACGTAAACAGCAGGTAAGGTTACAGAAATCGTATGTGTATATTAGATCTGTGGCGCATTCCCTTCAAAAATAAAACTAATCCACAGCGTTCAGCAGCTCAGATGTCAGTAAATGAAGACTGTTATGTTTACTCTTACATCCAACAACAAAACATCTCAATTAATGTTACTTACCAGACATTGTTGTCGCTACAGCTGCTCGTGCTCAGAGAAAATAGCTTCCTGAGGGGGAAACCATGGCAATGCAGGACTGTCAGTCAGCGGTCGTGGGTGGGACCTGGGTAGTGTGACGTCACATTGCTCAGCGAATCAAAACGACTTGTCTATGAGACTGCTTTGGTTTAATGGAGATTAAAAAAAAGGAGTGGGTGGATTTTTATCATTGTAGGGTGGTTGTGTTCACACACTGCCAACGCACATTTGTATCCAAACACATAATTTTGCATAATAGGTGCCCTTTATTTGGCAAATATTTGGTGGTCTTTTAATGGTCTTAACCATTTTAATAACAAATCAATGGTCAGGAAATTAGCAAGAACTGCACAAAAACTGTTGATAAAGCATGGAATAGCCTTCCCCAACTTGCCAACAGTCAGTGTTGTTCCACTCAATGTTAATGGCTTCAAACAATTCATGAGTAGTTGAAAAATGTCTCCCAGTTCGTTTGAGTTTAATGTGAGACCAAATATTATAGGGTTCAAATCTGGACTCTGACCAAGGCCAAAATATGGACTTGTTCTCAAGCCACTTCTTCATTGTCTTTGCAATTTGGGCAGGAGTTCTGTCTTGTTCAAAAATAACATCTGATCATTCCTCTTTAAAAAACAACTTTTCATTTGTGGGAAGCCAGCCATTCTGCAATATTCTCTTGTACTCCAAAGCAGTAAATGACATTTCACAGTGAAGTAGCTCCCAAATACCAGCAGCTAAAAAGACTCCTCACACAAAAATGACACCTCTTCCTTCATGCTTCACTGTGATAGAGATGCATTTTTTTTTATTATATTTCTCAGCAGATTTTCAAAGACACCGCTCTGGAGTATCATAATGCAACTCGTGTTTCATTGTGATCCATCACTCCATACACAACTTCCCATATTCTGCCAAAAACTTCATTCTATCGTTGTTTTTCTAAGACAGCAATGGCTTTTTAAGTAGTGCATCTGCTTAACTTCAGCTCATTTCCTGACCAATAATTTGAGGTTAAGACAATTAAAAGGTTAGTTTTTAGCCATTTTTTTTTAGTTTTTTTTTGTTTTTAGCCATTGCGGGGGGGTAAATCTGAGTGCTGTCCCCCCCAAAAAAATATAATTGAAAACCACGTTAAATATTGTAAATAAATGATATATACTTAAAATAATTATGTAAGTAGTAAAGCAATACAAATGCAAAAGGCCGTTTTAAGTTTAGAAACATTTTGAGTCACCCCTCACTTGCCTCACATTGGTTTGGTCCACCGCGCACGTCACACTTGTGTGTGTACAAGTCCGGCGGCGCCAGCGGGAGAGAACAGGGGCCCGTTTCAGAAAGGAGGTTAAGTGAAAACTCTGAGAATGTTAACCCTGAAACGAGGAAAACTCTGGGTTTTCCGTTTCAGAATGGGAGGTATGTCAAACCCGAGAAAGCAGGGTAAGTCAAGCCCGTTTCTGAAAGAGAGGTAACTTGTATTTAGAGTCAGTTACCATGGTAACTTACTCTGTGAACCTAACCTGGTCAGGAGCAGGTTTTCTTCGGTAAACCCAGAGTTTCTTTCGGTCTCCTCCCCCTTTTTAAAGTGCAAGTGATGTTTCAATAGTTCATTCATTCCTTCATGCTGCAAAAATGCTTTTCTTACTGAGTGTTTTTTTTTTGTCCTATTATTAAAAATTCTTAAATCAAGATGGATTTTTTATATAAGAAAATTATATAAGATATTTAGTCGTGTTTCCTGGGGGGATCTAAATTAAATGCATTTTATTTAAGTAAAATTATCAATATCTGCCAGTGTGGTAATAAAAATAATCTTAATGCAAACGGAAAACAAGATTATTCGGAGTGTCTATTACTAAGTGCAAATTTACAGTTGCCCCGCCCACCAATGTCACACAAGGTTAAAAACAACATCCGAGAATAATGACTGAAGTGGTGTAAGCAGTAGCGTGTTGGGTGCGGAGAAATACCTTGTGATGCGATTGACTGGGTTCGAAACCGCCTTCTGCCGAGCTTGCTCATTTCCCTTATCAGATCAGAAAGGCATTTATTTTCAATAAAAATGAAGAAAATGTTCTAAAAGTGGAAGTAAATTGCCTGACAAGTGTTTAATAATGATAAAATAATTTGCACTCTGTTATTATTGCATCCTGTTAATTTACAATCGGCCTGCTGAGGTGCAAATAGTATGTATCTGCCAGTATAAAATATGAATAGCATCTAATTACTATTTACACTTATGCAAAGAATTGCTACTTTTAGCCTACATGGTAAATAGAACATAGTTTGCAAAATAAAAAAATGTAAAAATTAAAAAAAAAAAATGTTTTGCTTTTTTTGCATGTGGGATACCATGAAAATGAATATTAGTTAAATAACTTACCGTTCTGGTAGTTTTCACCTTTGATATTATAACAGTGATAAGAATTAAGCTTGCATTGAAGTATGCGGACATCATTTTGTCACGTGTTGTTGCCATGGTGAATCATAATATTGGAGCTCCATTGATGATGGCTTTTCATAGTCGTGGTGCACGCGCTTAACTCAACCTACTCAGAGTCGATTGAACTAACTGAATTCAGCTGTTCTGAAACAGAAAACTCAGAGTTTCCCATTTCAGGGTAAGTCAACTCAGAGTTCAAGTTTTAACTCCGAGTTGGTTGAACCTCCTTATTGAAACAGGCCCCATTTGCGAGGAGTTCCAGTAAGTAGGCTGTCAAGGCTTTTTTTATTCAAAAACATCAGATGAAGTGATTATTTTCTCTTTAATACAGACAATGCTGAGTAATTAGTCATAACAACAACAACAAAAAAAGATGATAACTGATGTATTTTTTTTCTGTGAGTCCGCTATGTTAGCGATTATAATGTTACCTAGCTTGTTTGGTAGCTTGTTTGCGATTATAACATTAGCTTGTTGGATACTAAGTCACCCACATTAACAACAACTAACACTGTGATAAGCATAAGTGTGAACTGTAATAAGGTTAATAGATTCACTGTTGTGTGTTGGGTTTTGCTCAATGTGTATTAATTGTATTTTGGTGACTTGGTTGTGAACAACTTCAAAAATATTGCAGTAAATAAATGGTTTTGAAGAATATTTTGGACTATTTAGTCAGTTTTTTCATTGAACCAAAGAGAAACATGCTACACTAATAATAGTAGTAAGGTTTTCTTCTGTGTAACATTACATATATCATTTATAAGTAAAATTTTGGATGTATTATTTGTGTCCCCTTCAAAAATTGCTCTTGAGAAATTTTATGTTAATTGCCCCCGCAACTGTCAGCTGAAATTTACGCCCCTGTTTTTATATTATATAAAGTCTACTAACCTGGTGGAGAGAGTAATTTCCGTGCCACTAGAGCCACCAAAAGGAATTGAAAAAAATAATGTCTGTTTTCAAACAGGTTACCTGAACACTCCCCCTCTATCTGACATTGGACAAACACATAGTCCCGCCTCCAAACTCACGCCATTGGTTGAGCCACTGCTGCTGTTCCAGGCTGGTCAAGATAAAATAAACAACGCTTAAATACCACTTACTTATAGTTATATCTGCATATTATGCTGACAGAGGGGATTGTATATTTACAAAATATAATAGTAACAACATGTTCTTAATGAAAATGTGTAACAATCATGCAATTAACAACAGTAAATTACAGTAAAAAATATTGTACAGTTAACATCCCTGGAAATGTTTTAATAATGCAAAAATGCCCAGAGACAACATGAGTCATCTATCTCTCTCACAAAGCTTCTTATGTTAGAGTTACTGGAATATATATTTAAATTTCATATATGATTTCAAATATCAGTTTGACAGTGGCTGTAGGCTCTAACCAGGATATGATAATCACTTTGACAGTCAATCCTTAAAGAAAGCCAGGATATGCTCCTGCAGGAGGATTGATGACTAAATTTACCCATGTTACATGCACAGAACAGTCATATAGCTCCCTATATTCGATATAAACTATTTTTTTTTTAATGCAGGTTTCATACTGCACAAATGGTTAGTTTATATTCATCTTTAATTTTGTATTAGTTAAAAATAAACTCTATACTTGACAGTTGTAGCTTTATGTCTCTGTGTTCTTTTTCTTCTTATATAATAGTCATTAAAAAACTCAAATCATTATTTCTTTTTTTTCTTTTTTTTTTCTTTGGTAAGTGGGATAATGTACAATCAAATGGTCATTATCACAAAATAAACCCTTTCAAAGTGATACAGGACCTGATCACCCTGTCTGGGTTTATGTTGTGATAATGACCGGTTGAAAATTATACTTTATTTCTCTCTAGAGTCCAAATGTGGCACAGTTTGCTGATTCCTATAATTTTGAGTGGGCCAGGCTACAGGTTGTTATTTATATGCAGACTGAATTTCATTTAAAGAGATTTTTAGGGAAATTGTTAAAGAAGTAACAAAGAACAACAGATTGTTTTTATTCAGAACACTGGGAAGGAAAGAGAAGACAAAAATGGAAACAATATCAATAAAGTGCTGGATTAAAATTACCAATGGCGCTTTTATTAAAGACTGAAAGATTTTGTTGTTCTGCTAATGTTTTTGATCCACACAGCAGGGAAGATAAAGCAAATGAATCACATTAGCAGATGTAGCAACCCAAGCAGAACCTTGATATTTTATAGCAAATTACTCAGACTGACTCTCTCTAATAGATGGAAAGAATTTTTTTGACATTTGTGACACCACGTGTTCTTTCAGGGACTCATTGACCTACCATAGAAAATGTTAAAGCAAGAAAATAATGAAAATTATGTGCAAGACAAGATCAGATAAGTGTTGTTTATTATGCTTCACTGAAAGTGTTGAATAGAAGAATCCCTACAAGATGGATGTATGACAGACAGATGGATGGATGGATAGACAGATAGATACATAGACAGATAGACAGGCAGATAGTTATAGACAGACAGGTAGAGAGATAGATACATAGACGGATGGACAGAGGGATAGATAGATAGATAGATAGATACTGTCATCCTGTCTGTACTGCATTCATAAATAGATTTGTCAATAAAAAGGTGGGAAAAAGTTTCTCCATCATTTACTGATAAATGAATGCCCCATCATATGTGACCCTGGACTACAAAACCAGTCATAAGGGTCAATTTTGTGAAATTGAGATTAATACATCATCTGAAAGCTGAATAAATAAGCTTTCCGTTGACGTATGGTTTGTTAGGATAGGACAATATTTAGACGGGATACAACTATTTGAAAATCTGGAATCTGAGGGTGCAAAAAAAAAAAAAAAAAAAATCTAAATATTGAGAATATCGCCTTTAAAGGTGTCCAGATGAAGTCCTTAGCAATGCATATTACTTACAAAAATAATTGTTTTTATATATTTACTGTAGGACATTTACGAAATATCTTCATGGAACATGATCTTTACTTAATATCCTAATGATTTTTAGCATAAAAGAAAAATCGATAATTTTGACCCATACAATGTATTGTTGGCTATTGCTACAAATATACCTGTGTGATTATGACTGGTTTTGTGGTCCAGGGTCACATTTGGAATTTTATCTTAGTATTGAACCACAGGATTCATACAGATTTCTAAATCTCTAAAGCTGTACATAGTTACAAAGGTTTACGCATTCAGTGCTGTTAATATGTTCAGTTTTTACGTTTCAGTCTCCATACACACGTACAAAATGTATGTGCATGCTTTACATACGAATAACTACAAATACAAGTGAGATAACGTTGGATAGACAGACCCATTAACTCACCACCTTCTTCACAGTTCTGTATGTTGTAGGTAGGAGACTATGGGGATCTGCTTGCATTGCCTTGAGCTTGTTCTGCAGTTGGTGAGACAGAAAGGTGTTGAAGGCTATAGAAGATCAGTCCTGACAGTAGTGCCAGACGTAGCCAGGTGGAAGCAGGACCTGTTGAGAAAGCAGATGAGGGCATCATCCACACCTGTGTGCCCGCAGTGGGACAGGGTCAGAGCTGTTTAAGGACCAACCTCTCAAAGGTCCTCTTGATGCGTGAAGTGAGACGAACTGATCTGAAGTCCTCACAGGTGCCGGGGAGCTCTAGAATTATGCACAATGTCCTCCAGAGATGGGCCACCTTCATCAAACTCAACAAGAACAGCTGCACAAGAGAGTTACATCTGCTGAAGATAGGATTCAGCTCATTTTCTCCTCCACACAAGTCTGGATTGATGTGATGGCAGCTGACATGGGTACAATTCTCATCAGGTGAGAGTGAACGACAGGTGCTAATTGCTTGGTCACATTTGATTCCGTTTCAATTAAGCGAGCACTGAGAAGTATTCTGGGATCTTCTGAAAGAAAAGCCAAAGCTTTGTAATAATTCCAATTTGTGTCTGCTTTCAAATTATGATTGTGGAATGTAGATTTAATAGCTATATTTGCTATATTTTTTATTATAACTTTTTTCTTTTACTTTCAGAGCAAAAAATATGGGTCAAACATCATTTATAAATAAATAAATATTTGGCTTAATTTAATTCAGTTATGATCTGCAGTCAGCCTAGCAACATGGAAATACACAATATTATTGTAATATTAATACTGAAGTCTTCTGAGATCATTTCACTACAATTGATCAATTACGATGCATTTAGATATCAAAATAATGCAACTAAATTTTCTGCAGTTACTACTGCAATAGCACATGCATAACCATGTAATTTATGAAATTTACCCAGGTGAAAAAAAGTACACTTCCATAAAGTACTTAAAATACTAATTTTGTACTTAATGTACTAAAAATTCGTCTTTAGTACTTAAGATAATCCAACGGTATTTTATGAGGTGAACTCGTGAAAATAAGTACGATTTAGCAAAAAAACTTTGTACAAATTACCCACCTCGTAAAATACATACAAATTGCCGTGAGATTGGGTTGGATAATCTTAAGAACATCTAAACTGCTATTTTGAGACACCATGAATATGAACTAAAATGTACTTTTACCATACTATCTCTCTATTAACAATGTATTTAGTTACCATTTGTAGTTTGAACCCATCTTTCATACACACAAAATTAGTGTGCAAAAATAGAGCACTTTAAGTACATTATGTAAGTGTACTTTTTTCACCTGGGTATGTAAAAAAAAGAAAAAAAAGAAAACCAATCACTCTGCTGAAATTTGCAAAATTGCTGTTTTGAGTAATCAACATAACAGCATTTATGTAGGCTACCCGTTGTCAGTCTAAGCACAAGCTCTACTTTCCACTATAATAACCTCCAAAACTCATAAAAGAAACTCAACATAGGAGAAACTTTTCTAAATTCCAACATAGTAAAACATTAAACTCTAACAAGTCCCCTGCTCAAAAACATAAAATAATATTTAATTTCAGTATATAGGCCTATACTCCCTATCCAGTCCTATCCAAAGCATACTGGGAACAAAAAATCCCCTGCTCACTTTTAGCAATGCTACTTTAACACCCACAGAAATTACTTATATAGCCCCAATGCAAATGTAAGTAAACTTTTGTTAGACAAATTTTAATGGCTTGCACTGAAAGTGCAATAAAATTAAGTTAAATAATCATATTGCGCCAGCACATTTTAAGTAAATTGAGCAAGATGAGATTTTGATTGTTTTTGAAAATTCTAATTAAACTCCAAAGGTAACTAAAGTTCACTAATTAAATTCACCTCCTCCACACTTCAATATTTGAAAAAACTAAATTGCCAGGCACTTTTTTTGCCACATCAAAAAAACGTAAAATGCATTTATATAATATTATTATTGTCATAGCTGTCACAGTCTTGTCAAATTCAAACACTCAAACATTTTACATGCTTAATTTTCCACTGTCAGTAATTGACATCAGATAAATGGATAAAAACAGATCAGTGGCGTATCAGCTTGTTGGTCTGTTGGTGAAATTTCTGGTTTCTAACCCTCTGTAACAAATTACAGTTGAGCTGAACATAAGTGGATGGTATATCAGGAGTTTGTTTGCATTTAGTTTTGTCATTTCACTGAATGGATAGTTAGCTGAGGGAAAGCAAATAAGAGTATGTCTAATAGCTGTGTGTGGGAGAAAATACTGCAACCAAAATGACAACTCAACAAAACATAAAATGTAACAAACTGTAACTCCGGATCACTGTTTTTTAACACACTTTAACGAAATGACAACAACTACTCAGGTGTTAGAAATGCTTTCGGTGTATTAAATACATACCAGTTTATTTCATAAAATGGAGACATGGGAGTCTGGACAAGGTTTAGATGTTTAGCATGGCTCAGTTTGCCCCTGCTGGTAGATGCTGTAACTACACCAACAAAAATATGTTCCCATAAAGTTCTAAATGTTATTTCTGTATGTTCTGAAAGGTTTTGAAAGTTTCTATTTGTGAAAATGTTTTTTTTTTCTTGGTTATGCAAACATTTAAAGAAAAACATTAAGAGAATGTTCCATTTATTTATTTATTTGGAAATATTATGGGGATATTACTTTTGAATGTTCTATAAACATTCTGAAACAAGAAGTATGTTTTAAAAAAACAAGAACGTCCAACTAAAACAATGTGTAAATAACATTATTTGTGCTAACGTTTTAAGAGCGTTATTAAAGACACATAACTTTGACATTACTTTGAATGAACATTCTGTTAACATTACTGAAAGAATATTTTTTCATAACTTTTAAGAGAACCTTGACAGAACATAATTCAAAGTTTCTTTATGGACAACCATTCAAAAGTAGCAATATATACTTGCTATTTTAATATAATGAAATATTTACAATGTAAATGTTGCTGGCAAATATACTGTGTGTGTGTGTGTATATATATATATATATATATATATATATATATACCAGCAACATTTACATTGTAAATACATGTTTTACTATTTCCAAATTTGTTTTTGGAGGGCTCTTAAAACTGTATAATGGATTTTTAAAAACTGTTTGGTGCCTTTAACGTCACATCTCAGAAAGGGTCATTTTGTGATTAGTCATTTACAGCTCTGGCGAATGGCTCAAAAAGTTCTGTGGTCAAATGAGCAAAGATGAGCAACTGCCATAGAGGGAATGCTTTCTCCATATATTACAGACCTCTTTGGTCCTCCTCATCATAATTGATTATGAAAACTATGATTAAAATAAATTCTCATATATATTAATTCCATAAAATGGCTACAAACACGCTTACTTATCTTGAATTTCTATTTGTCAAGTCCAATAACAAGCTGCTTTCCACTTCATGAAGCCCTTTGCATCTACGGGTGACAAACCCAAACAGTGAATTGCTTGTAGATTACATTATATTTCTGTTTATTAACTTTCTGAAGAGGTGTAATGAGGGCAGTAGGGGTAGATTCGGTTAGTGCACATGCGGCTCTACTGCTTGGCTCCTTTTAGGGAACGAGATAGAGAGATGGGAGAAAAGGAGAGAAAGTGAGAGTGAGTGAGCCATCTGGACATCGCCTGCCTCTGGGGACAGGGGGCACCATATTGGGTCTGGCTCTCTCTTCAAGGCACATTTCACAACATTTGCCAAGAGACCCGGATAACAGCAGCACTGCGACTGAGACCACTGCTTATAATTCATCCAAGCTGTTGCGTTGCATCTCGCAACATCTCTCAATGTTAAAGCTGTCAATTTCAGCAATCCTTCAGCCCTGTGGGTATTGATTAGGTTCTGGCATACCTAATGGTACTGGGATTAAGGAGAGGATGCCCAGATATGATCCATTGCTCGTACCTCATGCATCACATGATCTCAAAAGTGCCATCACTGCATGTTGTTTATCTAAGTGTAGAGATCCTTCGCTCACAGGGATTATATCACTTTAGATAATATACTCTAAAAGAGCTCAGCTGTTTAGCCACAATATCTTCAAACAATTTGCCCTCAGGGGACATTGTATATGGAAATGTCATTTCTGCTTATCCGAAGGATTTAGCATATAAAGTATACAGCATTATAATATCTGCACAATGTTTTCTTCAGATTTCATAATCTGAAAATTATGCTCTTTGTTAATAATAAGAATAATAAAACTTTTAGGCTGGCGAATACTTTCTCCTATTCCAGTTTAATGTGCAGAGAGTACTTTAAGTAAGCCATTCATAAATTGAGATTGGCTCTTTTATTTATAAGGCGGGACTTATTCCGCCATATTGCTCATTGCACTTTCTCCCATTCATAGTAATACGAGTGCACCGTCTTTATATATATATATAGTTGTATATATATATATATATATATATATATATATATATATACAACTCACATCACCCTAGCAGCCAAGCAACACTTTAGCAATGACCTGGAACACCTTAGCAACCACCTGGAAACCTCCTGACCACCCAGAACAGTAACCACCCAAAGCCCAATGCCTTCAGCAACTTTAACACTTTAGCAACCACCCATAAGATCTGGAAAGATCCAGATCCCTGGAAACACCTTAGTGACCACCCAGAACACCATCCTGCATGGCAGCTAGGCAGTTTCTATGATGTTTTGGCTGAAAACTGCCCAACATCCTTGCAGTAGAACATCATAGCAACCGGCTAGCAATGTGTTTGCAAAGAGTCACAACATCCTAGCAACCATGCAAAGTACCAAAAACCAGTCACATTTTCTTCAGACTTGTGTACTAAGTTATTCACAATTGAAGAGAAAATCATTGAAAATGTAAGATGAAAGCAATTTTGATTACGCATCAGCAGCACTCAGTTGTCTGTTTGTCTTTGTCATATGAGGTCTGTTTTGCTGCATACACAATGACCTGTTTCTAAATGCTCTGTGACATTTTGTTGCTCTTGCAGTGTGCATGAGTCGTGAACAAAAGCACAGCACACAGCAGATGAAGGGTAAAGAAAAGCACAAACACAGGCGATTTCCTCAGGAAACACTCCGCCAGCAGCATGCATCTCAAAAATTCTCTTTACTCTCGAGTGATAAAGGCACATCTATTTGAAGCTAATTAAATGCAGGCTAGTGGCTCAATCTCGTGCTTCTGAGTGCTGCATGCAGAGGGTTTGTTTCAGGGCAGTGAGATGGAAATTGTGCCTTTATCTTGTAGTTGCAGTGAGCTGTAAAGAGCTCTGTTCATTCAACCACACATTACATTGTGTGGATACAGGACACAAGGAATCCCGAGCCCTTAAGGGGCGGTACCTGTTAGTGTGTGAAAAAGAGGATGTATGTTAATATGTATAAAGGCACCCACACACTACAAGATAATCAGGCCAATTTGGGGCCAAATTATTCCCTTCCGACAGTCCCAGAGAAAGTCCCGATCATCTTGATGGTTCTACAGATTATATTATCAGATTTTCCTGTGCTATGAGGTGTGTTAAGAGTGATTGGATCTGCTCGGAAGCACCAATCTCAAATCGTAAATATCTAACATGTTGAATATTTACGATGCAAAATCCTTTTGTGTGGGGGGACCAGAAGACAAACATGCATGCACTCTTTAGATTGTCACGTGGAATGAAACGATACCAAATCAGGCCCTGTTTCCAACTGTTATTAAGATGCAAGTGGACGACGCTAAATACAGGTGTAAACAGGATCTAAAATATTTTGAGCTTGTCCGCATTCGACCACTTCCAGAGGTAGTCGAAAACGCATTCAACTGGACTGCTTTCATAGTGTAAATGCTCATGTGGTTGAATGCTTTCGAACAGCCACAAAAGACCCCCTAATCTCCGCCTATACTGACTTAACGTGTAAACATTATGGGAAGCATGCTAGTCAGCCTAAACTTTGACTAAACTCAAGGATTTAAACTTTGATGGCTGGAGACCCAAGTTTGGTTGGAAGGTGAAATACCTACAATGTTCTCTCACCATTCCTGATTTCTAACAGAAATGAAAGCTGATGCTCTCTGTATGATTTTCTAAAGATCTGAAAAAAAAAAAAAAAACCCCATACATTTACCCGCCCATTACAGACCCTCCCCTCGAAGAAATCAGGACAGAAGTGGTTGAAAGTGGACAAAAGAGATTAAAATACCAGGTTTAAACGAGTATGTGTCTCCATCATCTAATTGTGATCCGATTAACCAAAACGCATCTTAATACCAGGTGTAAACAGGACCTCAAAAAGCAGCCTGACAGAAGACGGAAGCACAATAACAACCTCATCCAATCCTTTTTCCTTTTTTGTTGTTTTCTGTAAAAAGCAGTCTCTGGCTGTGTCCAAAATCACCCCCCTATACCCTTAAATAGGGCCATTTGTAGTGGTGTCCGAAACAATAGTGGACGCTATCAAGTGCACTCATTCAATCCTCACTCATTCAGCTAGAGAACACCCATAATGCACTATGACAGTCACGAGCTGAATGAATTCCCGCGTCTGACCTGAAGGTGGCGTCCGTAGCTGAATCATCCATCCATTTTCCAAACCGCTGGTTCAATATGGCTACAGCGTAATATCATACAGGTATAAATCCCTTTATAATTGATTAATAATTTGTTTAATTAAGGTTTATACATGCTAGTGTCCATGACAGTGTTAAAAAATTTTTTTTCATTACTACTGGAGCTGCCAGTTTGCTAAGTTTCAAATGGTTATTATACAGAAAGCACAAACGATGCAAAAGCGGCGCATTCAGTGTCCGAATTCACTCACTCGTTTTCATTCACTCCTTCAAGTGTTAGTGGAGTAATGTAGGGAATAGTGAATGAGGGTATGGGGGCGATTCCGAACACAGCCTCTATTATCACCATCTTGCCCATCGTCCGCCATGTTTGTTGTACTCTAAAGTCATGTTTGACCATGAGAGATTTTGCGAGATTTCCCGTGTTCACAGTCGGGACTCTGGTTGTTTGTGAATGAAATCTGTTAGTGTGTGGTCACATCGCGGCACTCCACACGCTATAGTGTGTATATATTTGTGGTCTCTCACATTTTGAAAATCTGATAATATTTTTCAAATCTTTTAGTGTGGGCCAGCATTAAGTGAGGGCAAACAAATGGGCGGCTCGCAGGGTTGAATACAGTAACATTTGTTTGCGAAAAGGCCTCGTGAACTCTCGTTTGATGAATCGAGATGTTCCTTGCGGCGAGTGTGTACTTAGAATAATTGCTCTTCTTTCAAATAAAACTATAAGCAAGATACAGTACTTTGATCTGAGCTATTAAAAAAATGAAAGAAATGAGCTAGAAAAAGATAATTCATAGATAAACAACAGTAGTGGATGATGATGGAGCAGGCAGAGCACAGCTGCTCAGTGGTGGATCTCTGAAGTGCTGTTGCCATGGAGGAGCTGTTTCTAATGCAGCGCTAGATTCACGAGTCATGCTCATCTCTGGGATACATTTAAGGAGTTGAAAAGGGTCAAATGATGAGAAAGTGAAATTTCTTTTTATAAACGTTTGGTGTAGGGGAGCGCGGGGCACAACCTAACGCAGGGTTGGTTGTAACACACATGGTTTAAATACTTCCCCATATGCTAGCATGATGAATCTTCATGCACTACTAGTTGCCATATGGACAATATATAGAGAAAAAAATGTGCAAATATTCAGAAATCTTTGAGAGGTATCGCTGAACATTTATTTAACAATAGCAAAAGTAAATATTTTAGGCTACTTAAGTTAATTTTTCATCTATATTTTTTGTGTTTATTTAAAATGAGACAAATCTGATGTTATTTTAATCTCAAATCTGTTATTTAGCAGTTTAGATATTTCTTTAATGCTTCACTAACTAGCAGAAGACACTAACCAGGTTTAAATTCCAGTTGCGCAGATAGGGTTTGTTGTAACACTGCGTTACAATGTGCCCCGCTATTAGAACTATGCTATTCTAAACAGTTACTGATATAATTGGCATAATTAACTTTTATGAATTTCTGTTGAGAAACCATGGGGAAAAAAGGTGAAGACTGAGAGGAAGAACCTGAACATTTAGAAAAGATTATTTCAAGAAATTTACAGCATTTGTACTGGCTCGTCTATTTGTCTGGTGTTCTGTGAGAGCTGTGAGTGGAGGGAGAGGATTGTTTTGTTCAGCTCTGTGTATTTCTGAATGTCTGAATATGTTTCTTCATCTGTTTGCCTGTATTGTTTTGACCTAGGCTGTATAGCTGTTTTGCAGAGTGTTCATTGTCAAACTACAAAATGATTTACAATTGAATTTCTAAAAAAATGCTATTATTTTATATGAAAATCTTTTATTGACAAAATATTTTAGTTTGTCATGTATATTTTTTTCATTAAATCAGATAACATTTTAAGCTGTAATATGGTCATGTTACAATGTGCCCCACCTATGGGGCATGTTGTCACATTTCACTTCTCTTCTTTCAGGGTAAATAAAGACAAAAGTATACACTGTATTAATGAAACAAAGCCACATATTTGTACCAGACATGTGTGAAATTAATGTGAAACAAAAGAAATTCTCTGAACCCTAAGTAGATTTACACAAACTGAGAAAAGTCAAGAAGCGTTAGGTTGTGTCCTGCTCTCCCCTACTATGAAAACATATTTTATAACTCAAAACCCACTTCAGAGAGAACATTTATTGAAGCTAAACACCTCATTCTGAACTTCTCAACCTTGTTTAGACAAGAGAAAGAAAGATAAATACTATTATAATATTACAGGAATACTATTATTCCTATTATATATTGTTATTCAGCAAGGATGCATTAAATTGATCAAAAGACTTCTCTTTCAAATAAATGTGGCTCTTTTGAATTGTTTACTCAGTGAATTCTGAAATAAAATGTAAGCAACACAACTGTTTTCAGAATCAATGATAATAAGTAATGTTTCTTGAGCAGCAAATCAGCATATTAGAATGATTTCTGAAGGATGACACCGAAGACTGCTGTTGAAAATTCAGCTTTGACATCATGGGAATAAATTACATTTTAAAATTTCTATTTGAATATATTTTAAATTGTAATAATATTTCACAATATTTCACCGTTTTTACTGTATTTTTGATCACATAAATGTAGCCTTGGTGATCATAAGACACTAATTTTAAAAACATTTAAAAGTCTTACCCACCCCAAACTTTTGAACAGTAAAGTATGCATACTTCGCCTAGACTCCAACTTTTGATTTGATTTTCCTTAAAAGGTTTTTGGACTTATAAGGGTAGCCAGATGCCCAACAGCTAGTTTTTTGACATTTGTTAAGACATCTGCTTTAAACATTACAGTGCTCACGATAACTTTAATTAAGTCTACAACAAGTAAATCCAGTTCACCAGCTAATTATTCTTCAGCAGCGATGCTACAGAAATGTACAGAGCTACCGCAAAAACGGAAGTTCAAAGACAATTTTATAAAGATGGCAGAGCGCTTGTTTCTCTTGCGCATAAGGTCTATAGTTTTAAGGTAAAATGGAAAAATAATGCAATAAATGCAGGATATTGAAGTTATTGATGCACTTAAAAAAAAATTCTTAGCACCCCCTCTGAACTGCTAATCCCCCCAAGCACCTGCAAGAAAAAAATCCCGAGTATCATGTTCATGCCAACTTCTCAGATTAACATTCAGGTTAATAGCACAGACATTTTAAGGGAACGATATCGCCCCCTTGAGTACTGAGGTTTATTGCATCTGCCTTCACATACTTGCGTAAAGAGTTACGCCAGGTGCGCCGTCAACTCCCAAATCACACAGAACCTTTCCATCTTTATGACTGTCCTCAAACATAAGGCCTTTTCGCTCCGCTCACATAATTAAGATGAGATTTATCTCTGTAGCAACACCACTTTCTAAATGAGTTTCTGACATTTTCCTGACATTTTGCTTCCTCAAGTGGCCCAAACTCAAAATCCCCACCCTGCAAAACACAGCTGTGCCAATTCCCCGCGCTGCGGCAGTGCGACGGAGAGATGTCAACTTGATAGACATTCACAGACTCAATTATACCATATTGATCTCTGAGGCTAAGAGGTTTAAACAACATAGACTAGCCTCAAATGGCTAATAGCCTGTGTCACTGTCAGCAAACATGACAGTCCAGCCACACACACACACTTTGATTTTACAGTAACAGCTTGCTGCAAACGAGTGCTTGGCTGCATTTACAGACAACTGGAGGTGGAAAGTTATGCAAATCCATCTCGTTTTGGCCAATTGCAGGTTCCTATGGCTATTATAACTGCTAAAGCGTGCGCACCTGTGCCTATCTTGAGTAAATATGTGTAAAACTGGGAGTGGCATTATGGTTGACGGAGGAATTTTGCCATGCACCGCTGAACTGCAGCTGCTGCCCTCCTTTACACAGCTTCAGTTTGATTAACATCTAGTGATCCAGAATGCCTTATGTCTGACTCTGAGAAGTCATTTTCGTTCTTAGTTTACACAATGGTGAAGACTAAATGAACCAAGGAGGTTACATTTTCTCAAGAAAACAGCACTTACAGTTACTGGAGCTGTGGAGCGTCAAGTGTTGTTGTGGCTGTTGTTTATTATGACACAAATTTTGTGCATTTTCTTGGCTGAGGGTATTTTTATTACCTCTGTTTTGTTTCCATGGCAAAAATCATGTCCACTCAGGCCCTGTAGCTGAAATATATTTATGTGTACATATAGAATCTAATCAGGTGGCAGTGACCTTCTGAAACAAGCTGGGGAGAACGCACAAGTAGGCTACATAAACTATTACTTATTTGCTCCATAATTTAGCTGATGTCCGTCTCTTTGGTTTTCTCTGCTGCAGTGGGAGGTGAAGTGTTAGATTCGCATTCGATGATGTATGTAAAATGTATGTGTGTGTGTGTGTGTGTGTGCCCTGCAGCCAGCTGCCCGAACCGCTGCCTACAAACGCACAGATATTTCACACAGCACGCCATAATGAATCGATGCAACTCTGATTTTTTTTTTCCTGCAAAGCCTGCTTTTTTTTGCTGTCTTATTTATGCCTCCCTGATTTTAATCACACGTCTTGTTCCATATCCACTCTCATTGGGGGCTGTTTTGCAAAGCGTTTTTACACTTTGATCCTACCCCGAGCTGATGTTCCCTCCGGAATAACAACGAAGATGCACGTATTTACGAATTAAAGATTTTATGTCAGGGATATTTTTTTTTTTTTTTTTTTAAATATATAAAAATCTCTTTAAACACACTGCCTGCTTACTGTCTCTTATTCAATTTACCCCGTCAACAGCAAAAGAAAATCTCTTTTCTACTATTGTGACAAATTATTATCAAAACAGAAGTTTCGTTTCATCTAGGTCTCTGTGGTTGCTGCAGGATTGACATCAAAAACGAAAAACAGGAGAAAAAGGGAAAAATAATCGAGCCGCGAAGTACAATCCAATTTGGCATACCAGCACAAAGATGGCCGAGTGCCCTGGAGAAGACAAATAATATTAAACACAGCGTCAGTATTTCCGGGAAAATGCATTTTGAAAGATGTCCTGAGGCTACGCAACCCTCTTATTGCACTAAAGTAAAGTTAGGATGCCAAAAGTGTGCTGGCTGTTTTGCATGGGTAAACTGAAGCAGGAAAAGAACACTTACGTCTCACTGACTCATTCTGAGATCACTGAGGAGTTCACATGTTCCCAGGCTTATTGCGTGTAAATAATCAATGCACATTATAGCAAGGATAAATATAATTATTTACATAATCGAAATGTAATAATTTGCATAATTTCCTTTTTGGCACGTCATCCAGGCAGAGCAAGTAGATATTTCAGCATTGTTTTGGATAAAAGCATCGGCAAATTGCATGAATGTATAAATGTTTTAGACTTCTTTTGCAAGGTAATGAAGACTTTCTAAAGTCTACTAAATAGTTAAGACAGTTGATCAATATAATAATGATTGCACTTACACATTCTGACATTCAAAGTGTACATTTTATCAATTCATAAACTCCCAGAGAATCTAGACTTTAGCTGTGCTAGTGGTAACTGAGGCAACAGTTGTTATTATGGGGGAAAAAAATGTTTTGACTCTTATAACAAGGCTTATCTTTTTGTACTTGTGGATCCAAGTTCAATAAGCTTGCATTTTAAGTTAAACTGGCCATTAACATAACATAATAGTGATGTAGAAGCTTCAAAGTTCGTTGAGCTATCTGAAAAAGTTATATAGAGTTACTTCTATACACCAAAACAAGTTGCATATTCTAATTGAAATGGAAGAAATCTCACAGAAGAGAACATTAATCACTCTAAACGTGACTTGAAAACACAACTTTTGCTGTAAAAAATCTATTAATTCTGAATAAAAAATAGGCCTTTTGGTCATTATAAGTTCCCATGCCTTGACCATAAACACAAATTATTCAAAAGCATCATCAATGATCAAACGGATTATGCTCAGCAGCCTGTTAGTCGGGCTCTCACCAACAAACTCAGTCGACATTCAGTCGACCTTTAAAATAGTTTTTGCCTAACAAAATGGAATTTGGACTTTTTACAGTGATACTGTTTGATCTACAGGAACACAATAATAAATAATTCTTATAGAATATCGGTTTCACTCGTAAATGCATCATATTATGGAAGTAAAATGAGTAAATGCCATTTAACATACTTTAATGCAGGTTTGTGCTTGTATACTGTTGTGGCTGGGTGCTTTCTGAAATATGACTTGATATGAATCATAGGCCTATTTCTTCATTCAGAGAAAGCAAATTTACACATATATAGGCCCTGTTTCACAGACAGGACTTAGATTAAGCCAAGATTAGGCCTTAGTTCAAATAGGACATTTAATAAAGCAATAAGCCCCAAGAAGCAGTGGTTTACAGTGAATTTATAACAGAATGCATCTCACAGAGATCAACTAAAAACAGACTAGGAAAAGTCAGATGGTGGCAAAGACTGTTTGAGTGAGTCAGTCGTGAAGACTTTTATTTTGAGAGGACTGATACTGTTGTGAACACTAGCGCTGTCAGTTGTCAGGACACGGGAAAACCCCTTAATTGTTAAAAGGACAAGATATCGTAGCTGACATTCAAACAGATTTATTTTTAATATGAACATAGGACTGACCTGAAAGAAAATGCTATATAGATGCAGGTAATACAAGCTTCAGTGAACAGTATCAATGAGAACAACATATGTTTATGTTGCTAAGGGTGTTGTGCTGTGATACATAAAACTGTTTGGTGAAGCGGTCATAGCCGTGTTTTATCGTGAATAAAACACAGCTATTGACCAATCAGAATCAAGGACTGGAACTAACCGTTTTATAAGTAGCTTTTATAAACATGCCTTTGAAAACATATGGTGTGGATCTTAAGACAAAACAATAGCAGTGACATATTTTAAGATATTTCAGTGCAAGTTACTTTCAGTTAAAACAGCTCAAACATGCATTTTAGTCTAGGGCTTGGCTTAATCCTTGTCTGTGAAACTGGGGGATAGAGTATAAACAAAAATGATTTTCATATGCTACTAATTACAGCCATATATATATATATATATATATATATATTTAACATTTCATGGAGGTGTCAGAAAATGACTACACACATATGTGGGAAGTGTCCCGAGGGCCTGACTGTAGGCGGACGTCAGGTTTCATTCTCTGCACCAGTATGGCTGCATATATGAGCGTCTCTATGAGAGCGTGTTTTCCGAGTGAATGCTCGGTGCAGTGGGTGAGGAGCAGATTTCTAACACTCACACCTTAATGGGCCAGTGGGTTCTTGCAGGGGTCATCTGTCATCTTTAAGCGTTTCCTTCCTCTTTCTAGGTCTCTTTCTCCATTCAAATAAACAACCATATCACCAGAGCCCCAATCAAGGGCTGTGGTTCTGAGGGGGGGATTCACTAACAGTGAACTATACACACACTTATTCACCTTATTCTTCATATACAGTAAGAGGGGATGTGACCATTGTAATGAGGCTTCTGGTCTCATTCGCTTCCAGTTATTTTATCTGTTCAAAAACTGGCTGTAATTCTGTAATTTGTTATCATATTATTTTAATGTATTTTTTAAATCACAAACACACTGATTTGTAGAGCAAATTATTTTACCATTTACTGCAGTTATTCTTCCAGTGATTTATTGTGACTAATAAATCGGACGTCTCGCACATTTATAGAAAAAAGCTTACATATGGTGAACAGCATTGTTTATAAGCACGTTATTTGCATTGTTTAACAAAGTTAATTAAGAATAGTTTGTATTCCTAAAAGATTTCCTAAGAATATTATTATTGTTTTCTTAAAAAGAATTCCAAAAATTTATTTTTTGGGTTATTTTAAAATATTAGCCCCTGGTTTCATAGACAAGGATTAAAGGGATAATGAAAATTACCCTATGATTTACTCACCCTAAAGCCATCCTAGGTGTAAATGACTTTCTTCTTTCAGACGAACACAGTCGGAGTTATATTAAATAACGTCCTGGCTCTTCCAAGTTTTATAATAGCAGTGAATAGAGGATGAGATTTTGAAGCCCAAAAAAGTGCATCCATCCATCATAAAAGATAACCACATGGCTCAGGGGGGTTAATAAAGGCCTTCTGAAACTAAGAGATGGGTTTGTGTAAGAATATCCATGTTTAAAACTGTAAAAATTAAAATAACTAACTTCCGCCAAACGACTGTACATATACTACTACAAGAGTAACGCCTGACGCAATGGTATAGGATGTAGGAGTAGCGTAAACTTAGACACCTCTCGTGGTTTAAACAAATAGGGCTGGGCAACAAACCAAGCCTAATGCTTAATCTAAGCCCCATCTGTAAAACCAGGCCTAAGCATCATAACATTATATAATTCCTATTGTAGACTTATGGATTAACAACAGAGACTCTATGCAACTGTGTAATTTTGGCCCCCTAGCGGTTAAAAACAAAACTGCAATCATTGTGCTGAAGAACTTTTTTTTGGGGGGGTTCTTTCAGATTAACACAATCGGAGATATATTTAAAAATATCCTTGCTCCTCCAAGGTTTACAATGGTTGTGATAATTAAAGTAATATAAAGATTATTAAAGTAATCCACACGGCTCCAGGGGGTTAATAAAGGCCTTCTGAAGGGATGCGTTTTTGTAAGAAAAATATCCATATTTAAAACTTTGAAAATTCAAATAGCGAGCTTCCGGCGGACGACCGTACGCATACTGCGCAAGTGGACTTGCACCAAATGAGTAACCCCTGACGTGATGTATGACGCAGGATGTAGGAGTCGAGTAAGCTTAGACGTCTCTCATGGTTTAACAAATACGGCTGGGCAACAAACTCAAGCTCCTCTTCTCTTATATTGAAATCCTTCAACATTTCTCTTTAAAATTTCTTGTTTTAGACTTCTAGTTCATGACCGGTGTTTTGTTTTGCTCTATCCTCTGTGCCTTCATTGCATCATGCGTTGAGTCAAAGGTTGCTCTTCCGTCCAAATCAACTTGCACAGTATGCGTACGGTCATCCACCGGAAGCTAATTATTTGAATTTATGAAGTTTTAAATATGGATATTTTTCTCACAAAAACCCATCGCTTCACTTCAGAAGACCTTTATTAATCCCCTTGGAGCTGTATGGATTACTTTGATTATGGATGGATGCATTTTTTTTTTTTTTTTTAAATGTGGTTCCCCATTCACAACCATTATAAACCTTGGAGGACTAAGGATATTTTTAAATATAGGCTACTTTAAATCTACTTAAGAATTTCTTGTAATTTAACTTATGTAATCATTCTAATTTCTATAAATCACTGGTTAACAGCACAATTTAAATAAATAAAATTTTGCTTACTTGTATGCAGAATAACCACTTTTCTCACAAAAGCACCTCCCTTACCTTGGATCGCTGTCTTACAGCCACAGGCTCCCAACTGGAATTAGCATGATAAAGGGAGGCCGCACTCACACTCGAGTGGTATTAGTATAATTGCACCAAGCAAATAGCATTGAATTTTGTAAACAAGATGCAATCTATAATAAGACTAAATTGTGTGTTTGCACTCTATGCATTTAGTGGCTGGTTACACTGGATTGTGGGTGATTTGTGAAGAAGACACAGGTTTGTGCACTGAAATACGGTGTAGTGAATGTTAATGAATTCATCCCTGAGAGTTTATAACTTTGGTAACACTTTAGTATAGGGAACACATATAAACTATTAATTATGATGTTTCCCTCAATAAACTTCTAATTTACTGCTTATTAATAGTTAGTTAGTTAGTTGTTAAGTTTAGGTATTGGGTAGGATTAAGAATGTAGAATAAGGTCATACAGAATAAGGCATTAATATGTGCTTAATAAGTACTAATAAATAGCCAGTATTCTAGTAATATGCATGCTAATAAGCAACTAGTTAAAAGACCTTAAAATAAAGTGCTATCATAACTTTTTAAAAAAAAAATCTAATGTAAATTCCCCCATCAAATCCAGTCAGAAGTATTCATTTTTTTGTATTTCAGGTAATTTCTTTGTGTTGCACTCAGCCAGATTTCAACGTACTCGAGCTGCGATTATGTCTGGACCTTTGAGAGCGATGCAAAGCGGACCACCACAGGTGCAAATGCATGCAACACAGTCGGTGGTCAGAAATGAAACTCACACTTATAGACATTTTTCACTGATATTACTGCATTGATATATATATATATATAAAAAACATGGTTTCAAGTCTTTTGAGTGCTCAAAAAAAAAAAAAAAAAAAAAAAATCAATGGATTACAAAATCCTGTGCATGTAATTTAAATATCAGGATTTTAAAGACGACAAAACATGGTAATTATGCCTCTCCACGCTTCACTCTTTCTCACACTATCGGCTGTTTTATATCTGCAGGCCCAGACATCTTCGAACACCATGATTCTTTGTAATTAAGTGTAACGATCTCTTAATCCGGGCATAAACCCCAATTACGCTTGTATTATATAGACTTAATGACAGATGCCTCCGGGTGGATAACTACTAAAGAAGCCCTGGAATAGTGAAGAGACACATCCTCAACTCCTTCAACATCAGCATCCTGCAGAACACTCTCAAGTCCTGGTGTAATATATATGCAGTTACATGCACTGTATCCATATGTGGGCTTAAGTCATGAGAATGTGACACATGATGGCTTCATTCATGTTTAGCATTGATAGATAGATCACACGAGAGTACTGGAGCTTGATACAGAGGGCCGACGGCAGAGATATTGCCGTAATAACGCAACCTCTCAGGACCGTTCTGCACTCGTGATTTCATGTTATGGCCTTATTGATCCGATAACCACAAGCACCGCTCACAATGAGCAAATATGTACATAAATGTCACCTAGGAATCACAGGAATAATGCTGATGTCTAAGTAAAATAAAGATTGCTGACTTTCAGGCCATTAATGAGGTTGTTCCTATTGATAAATAATAAATCACAGGTACAGTGAAGGCAGAAGCCTTGAGGACTTGCAGGATCACATTGGGATGTCATCTGAAATGTAAAAGAATAATGCTGTCAGAGCAGTACACATCAGGCCTTTAACAACAGCACTTTAGGGATAAACTCGAAGACAGAAGAGTATGTGAGCGCTGCGAAGAGATGCAGAGTTGTGTGATTTTTGCCTGGAGCGAGTAGCGTTTTATTGAAAGTCAGACCATCGCTTCAGGAACGCTCCGATACCATCATGTGTTAAACACAGTGTTAGGATTCTGAAAGAAATATGTTGGTGAAATATTATTGCAAGAACATTGAACAAAAATGTTTAGTGAAAATGAATGATGGACAGCCTATACATATAGAAGCCTTTTCCCGCCTCAGTGTGTAAAAAAAAAAAAAAAAAAAAAAAAAAGGAAATAAAAGTCACAAGAAATAAAAGAAGTATTGTTAATATACACACAATGGATATAAAGTTGGAATTACAAAGAAACATAACTGTGAATCAAAGTCACAATTATGACAAATCAACAAAATCAGAATTATAGGAAACAAGGTCAAAATTGATACTGTCGCAATTACAAAAAAATAAACTTGCAATTATCTTTATTTTTTTTTTTACACTGAGGCGTGACTATCCTGTGCTGAATTAATATTATAAAATATAAAGTCCACTTCACAATAATATCTGGTATTGATAAAATAACTACTATAATAAAATTGAATATTTACTATTCAAATATTGCTTGCAAAACAAAACAAAAAAGGTCATTTTTACTCAAAAATGGACTTCATTATTTACTATCCTGGGGTGCGTTTCCCGAAAGCGCCGTTAGTCGACTATGGTCGTAAGTCCCATTGAACTCTATTGGTAACGACGGAACTTGCGACCATAGTTCGTTTTGGTCAAAGACAGCAGACAGAAAAATATAAAAAATATGAAATATAAAATCAAATTTCTGGCACTGGTAAAATATCCATTATAATAAAATGAAATACTTCTTAAATGCTACTTGGAGAAAAAAAAAAACATTTGAAAGGACGGCAATAAAAAAAGATGCTGTTTATGACAAGATGGTGTAGTTACAATATTTACCAGTAGGGGCAAACTGGACCATGTTAACCAAGCGTGCCACACGAGTCCTGAAAAGTGAAGCCAAAGCGTCTCGATCACCCCCAGGTGGCTGGATGCGGTATAGGTCATAAACCCCGCCCTCTCCATGTAATGTAATGGGACGTGAGACAAACTAAACAGTCAAATTACATGTCAAAATAATTTTTTTTTTCCAAACATGGTTTCTGTCATTTTAGGCAGTTTTTATCACCGATGTTTAATTGATCATTCTTTAAATAAGTTTGTTTTTAGTTAGTTATTTGATGCTATAAAAACGTGGGTTTTGATGTGACCGACAGCTGAGATTGACAGCTTCTCTAAATGAAGTAGTCACTGAAGCACCAACAGACTTTTTTCTTGATCTTCGGGAGGAGATTGGAGCTTTAACTTCAATTTCTGCATTTCCAGAATCACACCGACATAATGTGTTGTTCTGTAGTATTAACCGATTCTGTGGGAGTGTGGGCGGGACCTTGATATCGCGGCTCCACTTCGTGCTCACTACTGTGCAGACTCGGCCTCCAAGTTCACCATGCACAGACTCGAGACTCAAGATGTCAGTGCCATATTGGCACACTGGCTGCTTCAATTACTACAATGGAAGAGAGTGAAGGTGCGTCATCCATCTTTTTTTTTTACTGTCTATGATGCCAACCAGCCAAACCTTGACCCCTTGGATCCTCCCACCAGTGAGTGGGGAGTGAGTGAGGACTAAAAAAAGAAAACATTGGAATGGATCTGGACGAGAGTGATTACAGAACACAAGAGGGAGGAGGAGAAATTACACATACATTGGTAGAGAGAATGCATGAGAGAAAGAAAGAGAAAGAGAGATAGTCCTGCTTTTCCTAAATAACTATATATGCCATAACGAATGAACACTGAATCTCCTTGAGTTTCTCAGTAATTGGAAGCGAGCAATGTCGTGCTCTGCATATTTGCCAGAAGCATAACAGACTTTATTAGGAACCATAAAAACACCATTAAAATTCACAACTCAGGGAGCCGGGCCTAGCCCGTGAGACTGATGAATTACTACTGTTCACTGAAAGTGACCATATTCTTTTGCTTTTTCATCTTCTGGGACAGTGGTTATATTCTCTGCTACATGAAACCAGTTACGTTCATCATATGGACTGATCTTCTTCACCGGCCATGAGGAGAACCGATTTGAGAATAGATCTGTGTACTTTGTGAAACGAAGACTGCTTCAGTACTAGAGGAAACAAAGAGCAAAACACAAAGAAGCATCTTTCACATACTTGAAGTCAACATGAAACAGCACTATGAAGCAGCCACTGGAATTTAATTGGATGGTGAAACACGGGTCATATTTTGGGATTTTAGGATTACTCAATTGATAAAATGCCACTGGCGCCTGTTGGTTGAGATATAAGTGGACTTGGTGACATCAATGAAAGAAAAGTCAGTTTAATTGTGCACATTAAAGGGTTAGTTCACCCAAAAATGAAAATTCTGTCATTAATTACTCACCCTCATGTTGTTCCAAACCCGTACGTCCTTTGTTCATCTTCAGAACACAAATTAAGATATTTTTGATACACTGCAGCGCTTCCAGGTTCTATGTCAGAATGCCGACTTTGTATTGGCCGGCTTCTGCGTCAGCATCACACACGTGTCGTTTTGCTCACGTGACCAGTGTTGGCCAATACTAAGCCTGCATTCTGACATAGAACACGGAAGCGCTGCACTGTGTTTACTACGTGAACAGCATAGGAGACTGATAGGGAAGGGAAGAAATGGTTGAATAAAGTTATTTTTGTTTTGTTTTTGCGCACAAAAAGTATTCTCGTCGCTTTATAAAATTAAGTTTTAATGAACCACTGTAGTCACATGGACTATTTTAACAATGTCTTTACTACCTTTCTGGGCCTTGAAAGTGGTAATTAAATTGCTGTCTATGGATGAGTTATATACCTCTTGGATTTTTATTAAAATTATCTTAATTTGTGTTCTGAAGATGAACGAAGGTCTTACAGCTTTGGAACGACATGAGGGTGAGTAATTAATGACAGAAATTTCATTTTTGGATGAACTAATCCTTTTAGACCAATGTCTACTAAGTAGGTCAATTTTGACTTTTTAAAAACATGAATCAGCAGTTGCAAAGTATTTAACTTAAGTTTTTACATATTTATGAGTTAAACTGAATATCTGGTGAGAAAAACTAGACTTGTTTTCATCTATTAGGATCTAAACGGATTGAGCAAAAATATGATTTTATTGGCTAATACTAGTTTTCTTCACCTCTTCTGCCTTAATGAGACAAAAAAGTCAAGAAAGATATAAAGTTTTAATGAAGGATAATAATAATAAAAGATTTTTAGACTGACACTACCTTTAAATATCTGATGTAAGAATTTTTGTGTGTGTGTAAGAAATATATATTTGTGTGAAAAAAATTAATACTTTTATTCAGCAAGGATGCACTAATTTGAACAAATGTGACAGTAAAGACATTTATAATGCTCCAAAAATAATAATAAAAAGAATCCTGTTCTTTTGAACTTTCTATTCTTAAAAGAATCTTGAAAAAATATATCACGGTTTTCACAAAAATATAAAGCAACACGACACTGATAATAATCATAAATGTTTCTTGAGCAGCAAATCATCATATTAGAATGATTTCTGAAGGATCATGTGACACTGAACACTGGAGTAATGATGCTGAAAATTCAGCTTTGATCACAGGAATAAATTACTTTATAGAATATATTCACATAGAAAACAGTTATTTTAAACTGTAATAATACTTCACTGTATGTTTGATCAAATAAATGCAGCCTTGATGAACATACAAGATTCCTTTCTAAAATAATTTTTTTAACCGTTAGTGTACGCGCACCAGTGAACCGACTGCAATAAGACCAGAAATTTTTATTAATAAACTCAATACAATGCATTATGATTTCATGTTGACTTTAAGCAGCGAATCAGCGCAGCCCATGGAGAGACTCCCCAAAGCGTTGTGCACATTTACATGGACACACCCTTTATTTCCTATCTAGTTCAACACCCCATCGCAAGTGTCAATTTACAGTCAAAATAAAGTATTGATAGAAATGATATATTCATTAGAGACAGACATTTAAAGCAGAGAGTGAAAGAGATGCCCTAGAAAGGAAGGGACAGATGACATCCACACATTGTTTGCTAATCTTTAAATCACCCATGATTAGAGTTGACGGCATCAGTGTGTTTCCATTCGCAGACAGAGCTCAACAGCACACAATCCATATGGTCAAACCACGTGAGGTCAAATCTACAAGATACATCAGTCAGCTGCTGCTTTCCGATTTTCTCAATTCATCCGCAATTTTAAAGGAAAACAAGTTATCTCTTTACAGAGAGGTGATCTCTGGTGTATATTTAAAGGTCTCTGCACATCCTTGGCCTTTCGTCGACGACATGTCCTTGCACTGAAGACGCAGTTGGGGTCCATCAAGATCATTCTTACACAACACCCACGCTGCTGTTCTCGAGGAACTTATATAATCTTAGTTTGAAAGGTGCGCGAACAGTCTTCCCTGTCTGCTTAAATGGAAAGCGAGTGAAATGTTCTCCAAGCTAATGTATCTTGAGATCAAAACTGAAACAGTTCAATTATGTCAAGGTTTCACTAAGAAATGTTGCATGTCCCCTGCTGTGAGATGATGACGACCGTTGGGACTCGATGACCTGCATGTAACCGTAGAGATGCTTGACTGACTGTAACCATGGTGCACTGGTTCCATTTCCTGTTTGAGGGTGATGTGGATTTGGGCAGCTGATATCTTTAGCTCCGAGATGAGAGGATGGACACAAATGTGTGGGGGCTGATGGATGATTCCTGTTTGGCGTCGCTCCTGTGAATGTCAGCAAACCTGTGCACACACAAAAAGAAAACCATCGGCGAGGACATTAGGGAAATGCATTTTGCGGCATGATCAAAGGCAGGAAAAAACGACACGCATTACCTTTTCCTGCCTCGTCTTTTCATGTTTGTTGATCTTGTGTGGCTCTTTTGTTTGTGTTTACTTAGTGAGTGATGATTTTTATATGACAGCATTCTGAAGAGCGGCTGCTTTGAAAGGCACATGCTTTTGAAAAATGTAAATGGCAGAGGGTGAATGCCTGTGTTCTTTAGCACGAAAGCCTTAGTAAAATGATTATTTTGTTACACACACAGGCCTTTCAATGTGGCTGCGCACGTCGTGTGGCACCATTACGTTTTTTAAAGGGGAAATTATGCCACCCGTTGTCTGTCTGAGTGTTAATTCGCATTTAGAAAATTAAAATTTAATATGTAAATGTACATTGCCTGTGTGCTAATCAGCATTGTTTCCTCCGAGCTGCTGTCCTGCTAAGATATTCAGTTATTTTAAATACAATCATGCTTTAGTACAGTTCTCAGCCCTATTTTAATCAAAGTGCATAATGAATCTTTCGGTAACACTTTAGAATGCTGTTCCATCATTAATGAATAACTACACGAACAAATGAGTAACAAAGCATTAACATTCTAGTTACTACTACACTCTTAAAAATTATGGTTCTTTATTGGCATCTATGATTCTATGAAGAACATTTAACATCAATGGAACCTTCCCCTTTCACTAAAGGTTCTTTAGATTCTTTAGATTATTCAAATGTAAGATAAAAAATGGTTCTTTTAAGAACTATTTACTGAAAGGTTCTTTGGGGAACCCAAAATGGTTCTTCCATGGGATCACTGTGAAAACCCCATTTTGGAACCTTTGTTTTTAAGAGTAACAAGAAACTCTGATTAATGAAATAGTAAGTAATATTGCTCAGTTGAATGTGGTAGTTCACTATTAGCTAATCAGTAACTACTATTTTTTTCATACCTCCCAGAAGATTACTAAGAACTACAGGTTTATAATTGAAGTTCAACCAAAAATGAAATTTCTCTCATTAATTATTCACCTCATGTCGTTCCACACCTGTAAGACCTTCGTTTATCTTCAGAACACAAATTAAGATATTTTTAATGAAATCTGAGAGGTTTATGACTCGTCCATAGACAGCAATTTAACCGACACTTTCAAGGTCCAGAAAAGTACATAAAAGAGTTGACGTGACTGCTGTGGTTCAACCTTAATTTTATGAAGCGACGAGAATAATTTTTGTGCGCAAAAACAAAACAAAAAAATAACGACTTTATTCAACAATCTCTTCTCTTCCCTGTCATTATCCTTACGTAATTGCCACAGTAAGCACAGTGAAGGCTTCCATGTTTACGTCCGAATGCCGTCTCAGTATTGGCGTAAGATGCACACGTGAGCAGCACGACGCATGCTTGTGATGCTGACACAGGAGCCGGCCAATAATGAGTCAGCATTCTGATGTAGAACCTGGAAGCACTGGACGCAAACTAGAGTTATCAAAAGTATCGACTTCGGTACCACATCGGTACTGAAATTTAAAAATGTGATGCTTTGAGCACTGTTGAACGGATTCGTAAACACCTCTGATTGGCCATTGTGTTGATGCACTCATCGGATATATCTGTGATTAGCTTCAATGATCATTGCTTAAAAAACGTTGTAAATAGTCATCAATGATGCTCTTCACCGAGCACTTACACAGATACGAGTGTTTGAAAGCAGGCATCTACCGTGGACCAGTCCGCTAATAGGCGCCTGCTTTCAAATGCTCCCGCTTTCAAATTCAAACACTTCCGTGTGGTTTCAAACGCTCCCGTGCATTGATCATTGTAGCCAATTACAGACATATCCGATGAGCACGTCAACACAATGGCCAATCAGAGGTGTTTACGAATCCACTCAACAGCGCTCAAAGCATCACATTTTTAAAATTTCAGTACTGATTGGTACCGAAGTCGGTACTTTTGACAACTTTCACGCAAACAACGTGTGAGAATGACATAGAAGAGAAGATATTGTTGAATAAAGTCATTATTTTTGTTATGTTTTTGTGCACAAAAAGTATTCTTGTCGCTTCAAGGTTTAATCTCTCAGATTTCATCAAAAATATCTTAATTTGTGTTCTGAAGATAAACAAAGATCTTATGGGTGTGGAACGACATGAGGGTGAGAAATAAATAAGAGAATTTTCATTTTTGGGTAAACTAACCCTTTAATGAGAGCAATGCACAATGTATAATTAATTCTAAAGTAAAGACTATGGTAATCAACTAGTAATGACTCAAGTATTACCAAATCCTTCAGAAGGAATTACTATTTATTGGGAACAGTATTCTAAAGTGAAAAGCATGATAACTCCCAAAAATGACTGAAATCATTGCAAGCTTTTGAAGATTTTGTAAGGCTTTAGATAGTAATGACTCAAGTGCTACTACATCCTCCTAAAGGAATTACTAATTATTTGGAACAGTATTCTAAAGTGAAGATCATGGTAACTCACTAGTAATGACTGAAGTGTTACCAAATCCGTCATAAGCAATTACTATCCAAAACCTTACAAAAACCTCAAAAGCTTAAAATGACTTCGGTTATTACAAGGTAGATATCATGCTTTTCACTTTAGAATACTGTTCCAAATAATAAGTAATTCCTTATGAAGGATAAGTGTAATACTTGAGTCATTACTTGTGGGTTAGCATGATCTTCACTCTAGAATTTAATTATACATTATGCATTACTCACATTAATTATGAGTGGGTGACCTGACATGTACTGTAGCCAAGTATGGTGTCCCATACTCAGAATTTGTGCTCTGTATTTCACTCATCCAAGTGCACACACACAGCAGTGAGTGTTGAACACACACACACTGTGAACACACACCCATAGCAGTGGGCAGTCATTTTTGAAATGATGAAACTGTATATGGTAGTTCTTATTCCTCCAGGATGTATGAAAAAAATAGTAGTTACTGATTAACTAATAGTGAACTACTGCAATCAAGTTCTGTGCTATTACTAACTAATTTGTTAATCTTGGTAGTTTATAGTAGTTACTAGAATGTTATTGCATTACTCACTTGTTCCCACGTAGTTATTCATTAATGACGGAAGAGTATTCTAAAGTGTTACCGATCTTTCTTTTGTGCTTTGCTGCTGTAATAGTTTTGATATTTTGCATATAAAATCTCACACTCTGTTCAGGGTTCACACATTTTTGACCAATGACTTGATTCACAACGATTGGCTGATGAATCATTCAGACCAATTTGTGAACAATTCAGCCAGTTCACTTAAAATAACTGATTCAAAAACGATTCACTTACAAATTTGAATCTGAGACTTGGAATAGAGAATTAAAAGCATTTATTGATGTTAAATGTAAGCATAGAGGCATACAAGGGAATGGTTTAGAGGAAAAGCAAACCCAGTTGGCAGTTTCCAATTCTTTTACTATGGGTAAAACACTGAAAAATGTACTAATGAGTGGGCATTTACAGAATAAAAACAGTCTTGCCTAAAAGTTCAGAAAAGTTGTTCAGTGGTTTTGTTTTTTAGGTGAAGAACCCTTATCATCTTATATAATAGATAATGAATATACTTTAATTTAAGAGCAAAATTATTTTAAATTATCTTTTGATTCAAGTAAAACATTTTCTTTTAGATACACATAACAAATTCTATTCTTGAGACTTGATTTGGATTCTGCATCAGTGATTTGTCTGATCACTATGTCTTGTTAGCCGGTTTTACACCAGCAATATTGATGACACTTACATTTATGCATTTAGCAGATGCTTTTATCCAATGCGACTTGCATTGCATTAATGCATTCAAGGTATAGTATTTTATCACTCCATGTATTCCCTGGGAATCAAACCCATGAGTTACCAATTGCCAGAACCACGTTCTACGGTTTCAGCTAAAGAAATGTTCCAGTTCCAGGGTAGAGCATAAATTATATTCACTCTAAAATTTTATAAAAGACACTGAAATGTCAAAATGTTTTCCAAAAATAATAAACATAAAGAAAACAGGTTGTCAAGACTACCATCAGGCTTTCAGTGTTTAGCCTGCCAACTGCAACTGCAACTGCAAATCAAGTATTTATCATCCATCTTAATAAGTGAATTGAAAACAATTATGCAATTATCTCACTTTTTTATGGCAGTTAGTTTGGGAATCCCTGAGTTAGAGAAAAGAACATCACATCAGTTCATTGCTGTTTAACTGACAATCCCCAGAATTTATAATTAATAAATAACTCGCAATTGGGATTTGTAAATCAGACATTCCCCCACATTACCCAGATCAATTTTTAATGCACACCAATGTAATTGCCAAAATCAGAACACAAATACGTACATTCCAGTTCCTCTCGAAGTAAATATTTATGGTGCTCCCTTTATGCTGTTTCTCCGTCTATCCATGATTGTCTGCGATACATGTGGCACTCTCTTGAGGAAGGACACCGAAACATGCTGGAAACGTTCATAACATTGGCATGTTGTGCCAGAACGGCTATACAGAATTTCATTTTCTAGAACCGCCGTGGAGTCCACAAAGCCTACAATCCGCCCCAGAAGTATTATACAACAGCTTCCCTCTGAGATGTTCCTTAAGTGCTCACTTTGGACCCTTTTATAATGGAGCTTTTCAATAAAAAGTCTTCCCTTATGACTAGCTTTTTAATAAAATGCTTTTCAAAGAAATAACAGCATGTTCAACTCAAATATAGCTTTGACTGTTGGAATTACACTGGTGTGAAAAGGCATTGTTTCCCAAAGGATACTTTTCTATACAGAAAACCTGGTGTTGGTATTGGTTTTATAACAATATTCAGCATTTTATTTTGCCATGTAATGAAAAGACTGGAAAGCTATTGCTCAGAAACTGACAGGTGCTAAGTGCCTCAAGAATTAACATACATTTATGCAAATTTCTGTCCTCATATTATCTTCCCTCACTGCAAAACTAGTCTTTCCCAAGCCATGTACACTCACTGGGAATCGCTCGAAGCATGACAGAAAGACAAACAACAGCTGGCAAGTAAATATATCTTGTTAAATATAACCGTATCTCCTTCTTTGCTACCATCAGGCCATCTGCAATCACTACTGAGGCAGAGCGCAAGGGATTTTGGGTTTCAGCTCACGTCTCGCAACATCATCTTCTCCCTTCATCTCCCGATCCGCAGCAAAACCGGCGCCCCCAGCTGCCCTCTAATCCTGCTTTAGCCCTTCCGCTGATCAGGTGCGTCACTCTTAACACAACTTCATCAGCGCCGCCGGGGCACAATTGGCTGGATAAATGATAAGATTTCCACTCGATTTCTGCTCTGCCTTATTCCACCTCTGTACCTGTGCTCTGTATCTGTCATGTTGCTTTAAAGCAAACGCTGTGATAGCACTCTTGTCGTTCGCCACATTTTGTCGCTGTTCTGCTTCGGACCTGCTCGCTGGACGACCTCCGTCATCGCATATTAGATTTAGAGACAATGATGGCTTACTAAGAAAAAGCAAACAGAGCAAGATAAGAGATAATCTTACTGAAGCACCACTCACCTCCTCGCAGAAATCCTTTAGGATGGCTCCTTGGGCAGAGGCTATAAAAAAGAGAAATGAAATAGAGGTCAGATATTTCACGAGTGTTATGCTCTTATTTATTTAAAGGCACAATATGTAAGATTTTCAGATTAAAATATCCAAATACCACTACAACAATGTTACATATTTTGTTGACTTGTGTACTTACAGTATCCCAAACGTTTCCAACAACATTTAAATCCAGAGAAACCAGCTATTTTAACCAGGACACGGACCGTGTCATTTCCTGTCAATGACATCATATCCGCGATTTCCAGTTTTACTTTTGTAGAAACCATGGAAACACCAAAGACACTTTAATATATTATGTGTTTTATTAGACAGGTGAGCAACTGTTTGGATACATTCATCGACAGAAAACCAATCATTGTTATATAGCTCAACACGGTTAGTCTTATTGTTTGAATCGCTTGTTTTCTTGATTTACCATAAGTACCATGTTTGTACCATGCCTCCGAGATAACACTATTTTCTCAAGTGGCTAACATAGCATAATCAGAGAGAGCTTTTTCCATCATAAAATATATATATTTGAATTAATTGCATGTCATTTAGCAACACAAGTCATCCAGTTTGAATTAATATGCCATTCTTATATCGATCTAGTTTACTGCAAAGTGCAACAATACTCTTATACCAGCCACCGAGTGAACGTGTTATGTTAAGTAATGTTATAACATAACTTTCAACACACTCAAATGTATTTAGTATGATTGTTTTAACCATGTAAAACAGCACTGCATTACCCCACATACGCAACGCAAAGAGCGGAAGCAGCCAACTGCAGCATATGCATAATAAAAGCTGCCCTGGACTCCCGCGGCTCTCAGCCCGCCCTGCTTCATACCACAGTAATGTTAATAAAACTTTAATACATTAGCTCATCCATGAATATGATTTCAACATTTTTTGAGAATCCATCCATCCATCCATCCATCCATCCAATACAGTTTCTCCATTGAAAGATATGGCCAAGTTAGTATTGATTTTAGTTAGTCAATGCCCAACACTGCCTGACTGTCTGCAACACTCTCAACCCTGCTATTGGTACTAATTCAAGTTCTCCGCTGTCTGGTTTACTCTCTCAAAGCGCCTCAAATTAGCCAGCCCTGTATTCTTCACAGGGCTTTTTTGAAGTCTTTACTCTCAGATCAAGTTGAAGAAACTTCCAACTTTCCACTTGCTCGTTCAATGTTTATAAAAACCTCTTAACCCCTCAAGACTTTGAGTCCCTCATTGGCAAGCTCGTGGCTCTTGGAGCCGCTACACTCATTGGCATGCAGAAGGCACTCTAAGCTGTTCGTTGGCACCCGTGCTGATTGGCTCATCACCGCGTCATTCACAATGGTGTTGACAGTGCCCGTGATTCTATGGGTAGAGCCGTTTTTTCCAGTGCCCGCCTGCCCGTATGTCTCTCCGCCCTGGAAGCCTGGCGCTCTCTGTGAAACCCTTCACGCAGTGCATCTGATCTGCTGCACCTTTTCTCAAACATGTCATCTAAATGCTAAGCACTCATGCTGCATTGTTAAATGAAAACAACAAGAACAGCAAAAGCAAACAAGACAATCTTGCAACTGGCTGCAAGCTTTTTGATTTGATTTTTTCCAATTTCTGTTCTTCAAGATCCTAGACACATTCTTCATTCTCCTCGAGATGTGAGGAGAATTCTGAGAGTGTTATCACGTAAGCTCAGCGCACACTACTGTATATGATTTTTGCCACAGCTTTGCTGTCTGAGACAAACTTTGGGAATTATCTTTGATTGCTTGGTGTGACATGATCGACAGCGGGTTAATTGGTTTGGCGATGAAGTGTCTGAAAGTTGGAGCAACAGTGTCAAATAAAGAACTTGTCTACATGATAAGCAAGATAAATCATTGTTCATTAGAGTTCCCATTATTACAATTATACTAAAAAATGACCTTGATCAGTCTACAAAATCCTTCTTTCAGCCAGCGTGAGCCAACAAATTGTAATTTAGCTGTGTGCAGTATCATTAGCATATCAATGATGACACAAGTACAACAGTGTCCGCCCACTTTTTCAGTGGCCTTGGTTCCGGAAGTATTTTTCCTATTGGGATTTTTGAAGTCTTTATTTAACAATTATAAGCCATGAACCAAATCGGCCATCTATGAGGTGAAACACAACAAAAAAGTTTTTGAAAATCACACAAAAAGACTGTGACCTTAATGCACTCTTTTGATGATGTAAAATGTTCTGTCAGTGCTCAGTTGCTACCAAAATCTGATCTCAGTGACGTCAATCTGATAATTAAAGAGACAGTCATAAAGTACAGAAAGAAAAAAAAAAATCACATGGTGTTATGAATATTGGTTCAGGGATGGCTTGCTTCTAACAGAAAAATCATTGAAAGAAGCAGGCATAACCGCACAGGCCTGCTTCTTACGACTGAGTTTCTCTAGTGCTTTATGCTCGACTTGATATTGATTTGGTGACACCAACTCTGAGAAAAAACTGCTGAGGCAGCTATTGTGGGAGGCACTATTAACTGTTCATGCTAATTAATGGGCTAAAAAGGTGAATGCGGTCTCCTGTGGTAAAGACGGAAAGAGGCAGAACGAGACTGAGTAAGAGGGACATTTAGAAAGAAGAAGCCATTTCTTATGTCTGCAAACAATCGAATGAAACAGCTCCTCTGTTAGCATGTTACCACAGGGGATTGTGTGCCGCCACAGTACTGTGAATGTCGTAGGGCATTAGTCTGCAAGAGGAAGATGAAGAGTATGTAAACTTGCCTGCTAGCAGAGAGACCCAGATTACAAATGTGTACTTTGCTAATTGAGCGGATTAGCTATCATTAGTGCAAATGATGCTACTGCTCCAGGTGTTCACGTCGCAGGAGGTAAAAAGTGCTTAACAGATACAATATTAGTAACAGTGAAACTATTTACTGCCTGAAAGAGCGATGAAATGTGTGATTTTTGGCCCCCAAAACCAGTTCAGCACAAACTCCAATCAAAGTGCTGATTGCCAACACAATGCTACAACAAATACTAAACCCTAAACCTACCCTAACTACCAATGAAATTGGCTGCTGGGCAGGATTTGCACTTAACTGGTTTTTGGGGGGAAATCTGGTCGATGGAACAAGATAACTGACGGGAAATGGCGAGGCCTGTTTCACACATTCTACATCTATTCCTTTCGGCCGCCATAATATTAGGTTACAGCAGCCATACTTTTATTGTTAAATTAATACTTTAATTTCAGCTAGGATGCATAAAATTGATCAAAAGTAAACACATTTATACTGTTACAAAAAATGTCTATTTCAAATAAATACTTTTCTTTTGAACATTCTTTAAATCAAAGAATACCGGTTTCCACAAAAATATCAAGCGGCACAACTAACATTGATAATAATAAGAAATATTTCTTGAGCATCAAATCAGCATATTAGAATAATTTCTGAAGGATCATGTGACACTGAAGACTAATGGTAGCTGAAAATTCAGCTTTGCCAGCAAAGGCATAATAGTTTACATATTAAAATATATTCAAATGGACAACAGTTATTTGAAATTGTAATAATATTTCATAATATTATAGTTTTACTTTATTTTTTAATCAAATACATTCAGCCTCAGTGAACATAAGAGATTTAATTCAAAAACATAAACATAAATTATGAAGGCCTCCTGAAGCGAAGCAATGGGTTTTTGTAAAAAAATGAAATCCATATTTAAAACTTTATTAAATATAATATCTAGCTTCCAGCAGACGGCCGTACGCATCGATTTGCAGCGGAAGAGTGAACTCTGACCCGATGCATGACATACTGACGAACGCGGAAGCGCAGAGGATAGAGCAAAACAAACTAGTCACGAATTAGAAGTCTAAAATGTGAAATTTTAAAGAGAAATGTCAGAGCTTATGATACTCCTACATCCTGCATCATACATCGTGTCAGGGGTTACTCTTGTGGCCCAATTCGACTTGCGCAGTATGCATACAGTCGTCTGCCGGAAGCTAGTTATTTTAGATTATAAAGTTTTAAATATGGATATTTTTCTTACAAAAAAGCATCGCTTCGCTTCAGAAGACCTTTATTAACCCCCCAGAGGTGTGTGGAGTACTTTTATAATGGTTGGATACACTTTTTTTGGCTTCAAAATTGGGCCAGCCCATTCATGGCCATAATATAGCTTGGAAGAGCCAGGATATTTTTAAATATATCTCTGATTGTGTTCATCTGAAAGAAGAAAGTCATAATCACCTAGGATGGCTTGAGGATGAGTAAATTATGGGGTATTTTTTTATTTTTCGGTGAACTATCCCTTTAAAGGTAAAGTTCACCCAAGAATAAAAATGCTGTCATCATTTATTCACCCTAATGTCATTCCAAACCTGTATGACTGTCTTTTTTCTGCAGAACACAAAAGAAGATATTTTGAAGAATGTTTTTTTTTTTTTTACTTTTTTTGTCAATACAATAAGTATCACTTGGGTCCAAACAAAACTGGAACTGACTGACTTTCATTTCTTGGACAAATAATCCTGACATTTTTCAATACATCTTCTGCAGAAAAAAGTAAGTCATGTGAGTCAATGATGACAGAATTTTAATTTTTGTGTGAACTTTAAATATTTTAATAAACATTACATAATGATCAGATTAGCATTATGTAATGTAAAAATGTGGTGACACTTTACAGTAAGGTTCAATTTGTACCATTAGATATTTCATTAGGTATCACGAACTAACAATGAGCATCATTTTTCCACTGCCTTTATTAATCTATTAGGGGTTAATGTTAATTTACAAACATACTGTTGTGCATTCAAAATACATGCACTGATTTTTATTTTCGCAACTTACCATGTGAAAGCACATCACGTTGCGATTTCTCAGCAGTGCTACTGTACATACGCTCCTCAGACCGCTAGTGATGCCTGCACATCACGTGTCTAAGGACGGCATTTGGAAGAGTGCGGCCGTTCAAGCTCATGCCGTTTAGACGGGGATTAGTGATTTTGTAACCGTGGGAGACGTGCATTAACACACTCACGTTAGTCTCTATTTCCACGGTAACAGCAGGCACGACTACGAATTAAAAGCGATATGTGCCTTTTGCGGGAGCCGGCGAGGGCCGTTCCTCTGACTGGCCTCGGCTGGATTTTGAATTTAAGGATTGATTAATCTCCTCCAGTGGCTGCGAGAGGAGCAATTAAGGCAATTATAAATCACTGGCAAACTGCAGGGACGAACCTGATGGGTAATATAGCGTATATTGATGGAGTAGCCTTTGAAAATGACTGCTAAACTCCAGTCAGTGAATAGTTAGGAGACATTTTTCAGGCTTTATCAAGCATCTCAATGAAATGAATTTCAAAAAGAAGCTAGATTCCCTGGTGCGATATGTGCTTTTCAAGCCGCCTGTGGGAGAGCAGGTCACAATAGAGTGAGAGCATTTCTCTGGCTTTCATGTGTTTTTTTTAATGCTATGCTTTTGTTCTCTGCTCGATGCACGGCTCCCATGACAAAGAGAGCTAATAAAACGAATAAAGAAATTAATAAATTAACAGATGCATACATGAACTGGTACAGAGAGTCATTTAGAGATATTGTTTTATCCCAGCTGCATAAGTTCATCTCTTGGCATTGGAATTCTTTGAAATATCCCAGTTTCAATCACTACAAATGCATTATTGAAAGCACCTTCTTTGGAAGATGTTTCAAATGAATTTTTCATCCTGTTGGTTATCCTGTAGTAGAAGAGCTAACACTCTAGTCTCGGTATGCTAATATGTCTTCAAAAAAAAAAAAAAAAAAAAAAAAAAAAATGGTAGCGGGGGCCTCAAAGAAGAAGGACAATATTAGACATCCTCTGATCATGGCCTGATAGACCCGCAGCAAACATCTCCGAAATATTCCTCGGGGAAATGTAAAGCGCTGCATGTGGGATGCAAAAACGATAGTTCAAAGAAACCCTGGCAATCCTTCAGATGGAAAATGGCCTAAACGTGGTCTAAGTGACGAGGCGGCTGGCTGAGAGGGGCTTCTAACGGGAAAGAGAAGAGGCCAAAAACATAAAGGAATCATTTTAAGAGGGAGAGGCGGTGAGGGAGGAGAGTTTTATGAAATCAAGAAACGATGCGTGCAAAGAAAACTCAAAGTACAGAATGCGTGTTTAATTCACTCAAACCTTAACAAGGCAATCTGTATCTGTCGACCAGCTAACCGAATAGAAATGACACATTTAGATGTAATTGCCAGTGTTGTGCTGTGCTCGTTCTCTGTGCTCTGAAATAAATGGAAACATTTTGATATTGATTAGAGGCAGCTAACGATCTCTTGAGCACCAAATACATAATGAGACTTGCATGGATGTGCTCAGGGCTTTTCAGTCAAACCTGTGTTTTGACAGGGTAGGCGTACACTTGTCTTAAAATATAAAACTGATATGATTTATTTGACTTAATGAGTTACTTGACAAGAATTTAAACATCTGTAAAAAGGAACATTGAAATATTTAGCGCTTGACATTCAAAGCATTTTATCAAATTGATCAAAATACACTGTATTCTCCAACAGTGGAACATTTTTCAGTGTGTATTTTAAATGTATAAACAAGTGAAAAAATCTGTCAGCGCAATAAGACAATGTTATATTACAAATATAAACAAGTCGAAATATCTTATGCAGTGCTGCTTCCCAAGAAAATTAAAAGGATAGTTCACCCAAAAAACTCTTATATTTGCTTACCCTCGTGTCATTTCCAATCTGTATGACATTCTGTGTAATATACAAAAAGATATTTTGAGGAATATCTGTGTTGTTTTTTTGTTTGTTTGTTTGTTTCAAATTTGGAAATCACCTGTGCCAATACTGTTTGGTTACCAACATTCTTTAAAATATCATCTTTTGTGTTCCAACAATAACCCAACAGTTTTGGAACGAAATGATGACAGAATGATGATGGAAATATGATCTCAATTTTGGGTGTCTATTTCTTCAATATAAGACAAAAAAAAACAAAAAAAAAAAACATAGTATTTAGAAGTTTCAAGTTGCCTTATTATATACTATAAACATTTATTATTTGTAAATTTAAATTTTTAGCAACTAGAAAGAGAGATAACTGAGTAAATTATTAGTAAATTGGGGGCAGTTGTGGCCTAATGGTTAGAGATTCAGACTGGTAACCTGAAGGTTGCGGGTTTGAGTCTCAGTACCGGCAGAAAATGTAGGTGGAGGAGTGCTCTTACTCTCATTTGATATTGAACAGTGCTTTGATCTGCCTGCATTGACACTATTCTTTAAGAGCTGCTGTGCAGCCAAAATTATATACCAGTTATCAATGTAAAGCTGCTTTGACACAATCTGCATTGTAAAAAGCGCTATATAAATAAAGGTGACTAAAAAAGGTGACTCTTATTACCTACAACTGAGGTGCCCTAACCCCCAATCACTCCCTGGGTGCCGCAGCAAAAATGACTGCCCAGGGGAACCCTGCCAAAAAGCAGATTTCCCCCCCGGTAAGCGATTTTAACCGGGGGACCCCCCTGAAATGCAATTGGGCTACTTTTGAGTAGCAATTGTGTGGGTTTAGTTGTGAAAACCTGGCAACCCTGGCTGCATGTGTGCACTTGGATGGGTGAAGTACAGAGCACAAATTCAGAGTATGGGACACCATCATGTCACTTTCACTTAAATCATTCAAATATAAATGGCTTACTTCAAACCTACACTGAGAGTATGATCATATAGGCGTATTATCTTTATAAAATGAGGCAGAAATTATAGCTTTCTATATGATGCTAAAAACTAAAGCATTTCTAATATAAAAATCCTTTTCTGATACTGATACTGCATTAAGAAAACTGACAAACCATATATTTTCATGATTGCAAGGAGACATTTAATTTGCAAAAATTGCATAGCTACATCTCAAGCAAGTAATGGGACAAAAAAACAAATGAACTACAGTCAATCTCATCAATTTGGTTCATAAAACTTTTTTTCTGTGCCTTTTTGAAGTGTTTGAGGTTTGTTGACAAAGGATCATGAGCTTTCAGTAATTATTTCGTGATTATGCACAACCGAACAGGTGCAAAAACAAAAAAAACAAAAAACAAAATTAGCCTTTCATTACAAGGGCCGAATGCATAACAATCGTGCTAACAATGAAAAATTTGATTTGTGAATATAATTATATCATAAGAAACAAACAAAACCGCATCCGTGCCAGGCTTTATAAATCCACAGCCTGCGACAGCAGATAACAAGTTAGATAGATTTCCTAGCGTCACTCCGCTGAGAGTAAGGGTGTTTTCTTTTTTGCTAACACCTTGCCACTTCAATTACAAAAAACACCCCACGCTGGCACTCGACTAATGTATTTCTCTCAATTATGAATAAAGGCACACACCGCTGTGTCACACAGGCCCCTTTGAGGACCCACGGAGCTGAATTTGGATGCCCTCCTCCCCACGGATGAGGCGAAGCAGAATCAAATCAGGCGACCCGCTGCGCCACGCGCTCGGCTCCATAAATGTATTCAATAAAAAGAAGAGGGGAGAGGTTGAAAAGGGTACAGACTCTCAAAGGATTGCCAATTCTCCAGTGTGTCAGATATTTAGTGGCCTCTAACAGTGCAGGCGTGAGCAAACGGAGGCGGACGTGAGTGGAAAGCGAGCAGGCGGAGCGGGGGAGACGGCTCGTGGATGAGACGCTGTGTTTGCTCTGACCCTGTCGTAGCCGATCTCACCGAGACGGCCCCTTCCCTAAATACAACGGCTGGCTGAAAACAATCGCCTCATTCCTCCGCACCGCTCCGTCACTCTTTCCCTCCCTCTGTACGTCTCCTTCATCCTCTCTCTCGGTAATGATGACTGTGTAGTGACAGAACAATGCCATTACCCAGAAGAAACCGAGGGGAGGTAGAGATTAAGACAGAGAAAGACATGCCATCAAAAAAGAAAAATCACAGACAGAGAAGCAAGAGAATAGCTTTGGTTTAAACACAGTTTTTTGATTTGGTGGGGAATTTAACTTATTTTTGGTTTTTTTACTAAAATATGCTTGTTTCAATATAATTGTATAGCTTATAATAATACAAATTGTTAAAAGTAGCATAGCAGAAACTAGAAAAATAAAGAAGATAAAAGAATGGGAAAATAATGCCCCAGTGAACAAGCCTGAGGCAACAACAGCAAGGAAAAGCTCCCTAGGAAGAGCTAAGAAACAACAATAACATGAATTTTACTCCTAATTCCACGTTTGCACATCAGGGTTGTGCTTCATTCAAAACTTGAACTGATGTCTTTTTTCCAAATTAAATTCCTGAATTTGATTTGAACTGAGGTACCAAACAGAATGCAGAACTGAAATTTGAATGCAAGTGGAATTAAAATGAACTGAAATTCAAAACAAATTATATAACTATTTGTTTTTTTACTAGAAAAGCAAAACTGTCCAGATAAACTTGGTGGATTGATAAAGCATTGTTTGAAAGTTTGAATGGGGAAACTTATAAAAAGCCTCAAGTTTGAAGGATTAAATGCCTTACAGAAAGATGGATGGATGGATGGATCAAGACCAGCAAATTTTTGGTTTGGACCAAAAATTGTGTCCTGGTTTGCTTAGCATTCACGTTGCCATTTTTAACATTGAACTGAACCTAAAGGCATAGGGATATGTTCACAACCCGATTAGTCGGCTTTTATGGCGCATATTTCGTGACGGAACTTACAGAACATCTAAAACAATGCTGTGTGCTGGGATAAATGGGCTCGTTGTATGTGTATAGCCTACATATGATAGTATTTTGACCAGCTGAGAACTTGTTAAGAGCTTATAAAATGTGTAAACATGTCAAAACAGCAGCAGGAATCCCTCCGTCACGCACACAAATGAAAATCTGCTGCGAGGAGACGCGGTTCTGATGTCTGTACCGAACTGTGATGGGCAACATCACGACTATGATGAGAAAAAACAGGTAATGCTTGAGAATCTTGTCCTTTTTAGGGTTGCATCTTTTGACATTACGTCCTGTGTTTGGTTCGTTTACATGTCTTTGGTGCGGTTTGAATGAAATATGAACGCAACACGGACCAGAGTTCATTTAGAAGTGGATCAAGACCCATCTTTTCAGGGGTCTCTGTCCGCTTGTTTGGTGCGTACCAGGGTTCAGTTGGCAGCATTCACACTTATTCAAATGAACCACACTAACAGAGAAATCGCACCAGAGTTCATTTTAATCGAACCAAACATATCAAGTGTGAACAAACCCTTAACTCACCCTCATGTCATTCTAAACCTGTATGACTATCTTTCTTCTGTGGAATATAAAAGATGATATCTTGAGAAATGTCTCAGTGTTTTTTGTCCATATAATTGAAGTCAATGGTCAACAAAACTGTTTGGTTACCAACACTGTTCAAAATATCTTCTTTACAGGTTATATCTTCATAAAGGTTTGGAGAGTGAGTAAACAATGGCAGATTTTTTATTTTTGGGTGAACTATCCTTTTAATACAGTAATAGTTGCATGAAACATAAGTTGCAATAGTATTTACTTTGCTATTTGCTATATATATATATATATATATATATATATATTTTTTTTTTTTTTTTTTTTTTTTTTTGAGTGAAATGACTCCTTGAACAAGAAAAATCTAGGGCAGGACTTAATTTTGCCCATTGGGTATTGATTAGATCACTGTGGTTTGATATTGGTGGATTTCATGTGAGTGACAGGTTGTCCCGCCCTCACACTGAAAAACACGTCATCAGAGAAGAAAAAACATGTCGCTGCAAGAGGGAGGGGAAATTATTTTGATTAAAGATTAGGAGGGCACATGAATAAAAAAAAAAAATGTGCAGAGATAAATAATTTATAATAATAATAACACTGCAATATGCCATAAAATAGTCAATTTTGCTTTCAAGGTGACTTTAATTTTGATTTCGTGTTATCTATCAAATATGCGCTCATGCAAACAAGCTAAATAAAACCTGAGAGAGAAAACCACATGTTGAGAAAACATCCGATAAAGCACATCTAATGACTCTTCCTTGGAAACATCCTTGTTCCTGCAAGAGCATTATGTGTTCACAGGGACTATAAATGACCTGACAGCATGACTCAGTGGATTGTGACCAGACAGAGTTCACATGCCGCCCACCCACTCTCAAACCCTTCTCCCCAGCCTCGCTAACAGAAAACACGACCGATTCGCACTCTCGTCCTCTTTGTTTCCTATTCATATCCATCTCTGTGAATATCTCCACAGCGCATGACATGCCAAAGCAGTGGGCTCCCGAGACTATGGCAAATTTGAACCTTTCAGCAGTTCACTAGTGAAGACAAATGGCCAGCGTGTTTAGGGGCCCTCGTGAGTGATCTGTATTAATGCCTGGCAGGGATTCAGCATGCTGCATATGCTAACTCCATTAGCGGGTCAGAACCTGGCTCTGTCTGAATCCCCTGCACGCTGGGGGGGGCTGGATATAGCAAAGTTGCAGGTGTGGCGTGCGTGTGCATGCAACAGCAGAAAGACGGCATATGAATGCACACATAGATGACATAAACACTCCGTTTGCACGTTTTCTGGACTCAAGCCTACGAATAACTGCACTCTGTGCTTGTGGTCCGTCTGTTGCCGTTGATTCGCCACCCCACGATGCATTTGCTATTCAGTCATCTTTGCATAATATGAATACAGCAATTCTGTTACACAAATTCAATGCAATGTTATTGCAAATTGCAACATGCACAAATGCAGTCCCACTGCAATCTATTTTTAATGACATCTGAGAGATTCCCTCTATTGATAGCCACGCAACTACCACTTTGACGCTTCAGAAAGTTCATTAAGAGTGAACATCAGTTATGTTAAACGGAAGCTCAAGCATGTTTGCTTGACGTGCGAGAACCAATGAGGATCAGCACACATATTGCGTCTAAAAACGTGTGGAAAGCGCGGCCGCACCGCTTTCTCCTTCTTTCCAAAGTCCTTGCGCTCCGTGGCGTCTGTCGTTGCTATGCAACCATGAACCACGCTCTCCACAAGGAGTAGGAAGTTTCAGCAAAGGATAAATTGATTTCTAGCCCTTGCATTAGCTTTACTACTAGATATATTTATGGAGATAAGAAATAAAAACCACCCTATACAGCTATGATCAGCTGTTCGGCTAAGCTTTCGATGTTTTCTTATGGAAAGGCCGAAGCTGATCAGTCGGTTCTTGTCACATGACCTGCGGTGCGCTTGCGGCATTCTGAAAAGTTGAAAATTTTTCATCTCGATGCGCCTGGAAAATGCACCGCATGCGGGTTGCGACCGCTTTGCTTCAATTATAAGCGCGCCTGCCGCTCGGCTACATTTGAAATAACTGACTTGCGCGCAGAAAAGACGTGATATGTGAACGGCCCCTTATGCAGCACATTTGAGCTTCCGTAAGAACCAATGAGGTTTGTTCTCGTTACGCAGCTTGTTTGAGCCTCTGCATAAACCAATGAGGTTCATTCTCGTGTGTCACGCAGCACATTTGAGCTTCTGCAAGAACCAAAGAGGTATGTTCTCGCGCTTCAAGCAAGTACGGTTGAGATTCTGTTTATGTTCCCTGATCAAGGTTTATGTGTGAATAAAAGCCTAAATTCAATCTGTTCATTATATAAAGTGATCAAGTGTCTTCAGAGAATTTTGACTAAACTGTTAGATTCATATGGATTAGTTTTACAATCTCTTTATGAATTTTTAGAAGCGTCAAAGTGGTAGTTGCGTGGACTGTCAATGGAGGGACAGAAATCTCTCAGAATTAATTTATAATATCTTCATTTGTGTTTTGAAGATGAACAAAAGTCTTACGGTTTTGGAACGACATGAGGGAGAGTAAATGATGATCATTTTTCATTTTTGGGTGAACTATGCCTTTAAGAAAGTCTGCCAACAGAATAGTCATACAATGGTTAATCACACAGCTTTCTGGTATATATAATTCTGATGGGATAATAAAGACAAAATATGGTTAAACATTTTGTATAATGAGCACTAAACTGTAAATTTAAAAATTAATAAAAACAAAACTGAATTAATAAAAAATGTATCATTGTAAGTGATCAAGGTTTGGCTGGTTAGAATGACAGCAATTCAAAACTAGCTGTACATTCTGACAAAAAAAAAAATCTGTTTTTCAAGAAACATACATTGCTAAATTTTCATTATAATACAGTAGTTTCACCAGTGTTACTTTTTTTTGGAAAGCTCTCAAAGCTATGAAATAGACTTACATTACCTTATATTTCAGCCGTTCAGCTGCCATTGAGATGAATGGCTATAATAATGGATAGCTTTCTCCAGATATTACAAGCAACCAATTTCCTACATAGCTGTGATAGTTTCATTTTTTTCAAACCACTCTGTGGTCTTTTTCATCTTACATAAAATTTTTTTTTTAAAAAACTCACATCAATATTTCATGCCCCCTTATTTATTTATGTGGTAAGCAGTCATGTAATAAGTGATCTACAGTCAGTCAAGCATTAGCACAAAATAAACCCCTTTAGAGTGATACAAGACCCCTCATCTTTGTGTCAATGTCCTGACCACACTATTGAAGATTGTTGTGTGACAAGGACAAGTTTGTGCATTTTGAGTAAATCATATGTGCATGTAACTCTAGCAAATATGTACATCTCTTTTGCCATTGTTAACCATGTAAGACCTGATATTCTGACTAATAGTAAATCTCATATTTTAAGATGGAACAGTTTATTAAGTCTTAGAAAAAAATGCATTTTTATGTTTTGTATTATATTTGATACATCAGGCTTTTATGGCTCATATAATATGATATAGTGAGAACATGGAGTTCATACTCAAGGACAAAAACACCTCATCAGAGGCCCAAACTGACAAAAATATGCAATGTTTCTAAGGATACTGATTTTCAGAAGGCAGCTGTCTGACTCAGGTGGCGAATGGGAACATGGTTTGTAACATTAGCAACACATTATAAGCTGTTTGATAATGTAATCAAGCAAAAGGCTAATCATATTAATTACCGTTATGTGTAGAGATGCACGATACTAAATTTCTCCACCGATACGATTATTCAGCGTGATATCTGCCGATACCGATAATGATACCGGTATAATTTCATTATAAATAATGATTCATCATTATATTTTTAATTATTATATTTTGAAAGAAATGCAAATAAAAATTTTATTCTCTCCATTTCATCAACTTGTTTCAGAGTTACTGGTATCAGTTATAAACAAACACATTACTCAAACTAATATTAACACACATTAACTAAATTCTGAACTTTCTGAATGTTATTAATTCTTATTATTTACTATTATTATTGACCATCAAACTGGTTTCTTAGCATTTTCTTTACACAAAGCCCAAATTCAGTGCATTTTCCTGCCCTCTTTTGATTGACAGGATATATCGGCTCTGACTATTCGCAGTTTTTAAACTATCGGCCGATATATCGGTGCATCTCTAATGTCTCTGACTTTGTAAAGACATTGTAAGATACCATTGTGCAGCGTTTACCTCAGTAAGTTGACCGAGTGGATCTCTGAGCTCGTGCGAGTGAGTGGAGGTGGGGCTAATTAGCATATTCATAGAGCCGCGTATATTAAATTAAGCAAGGGTGTAGAGTTACATTCAAGCTATTTTAAAGCATGAAGAATTTTTTTTTTTCATAAGAAAAAAATGTTTAAATATGTAACTTTGGTGATCAAAGATGAGTTTTAAGGGATACAATTATAGACTACAGGGGGACTTTAAGTTTACTTTATAGAAGTCATTAAAGAATTTGATTTTGAAAGATGTAGATTATGTACAACAGGTTTTTCAGAATTTTGATCATAATGAAAATATAGGGGCCTTAGAAATTCATGCATCAAATATGATACAGTAGGCTTTATTAGGCTAAAATGTATTATGTATATATCAGCATAATACTGCTTTCTAGATATCACCATCAGCCACTGAAAAACCCATATGGGTCAGAAACTGCAACATAATTTCGTTTTCACTGCTTTGTTAGGAAGTACAACCTTCTTTATTCCACTTCCACTGATTTATGAACCACCTGCTTCACTTGGTAATCATACTATCTTGCTAATTTCCTGCTAGACCTCACAATAACGACCATAACACTTTTCCAGAAGCATATCGATATCTTTCTCCACCTAAGAATAGCTGTCACAAATCTGCTGAAAACTGCTTCTGCTGACACTGTAACACAGTAGCATTCAGTCCACCATAAAGAGAGTCATTTTGAAAGGATACACATGCTCTCACACAGACACACACACACCCTAAATGCAATCACCCACAAATGGACACTTATCCATAATCACTCACTGACGTAAAAATCTGTACACACACACACAGACATATTTCAACTCAATACACACTCATATAAGTAAACAACTCCCATGCAAACTCCTCTCCGCTGTCAGACTAGATTATATGGTGCAGGAAACAGGGGCATGAAATCTGCGGCAGCTGCCCCAGGCTCAGAGACACAAGGCTGCAGGCATATACGCACACAGATTAGACACTCACACACATGCCTACACAACGACATACACACACTAACCAATGCAGTGTTAGCGAGTACACAGACACACAAGAGGGATGGTCAGAATGAGAGAGGCGAATTCAATTGAAAAGTGAGCATCACTACGCCTAACTCATTTCCAAGAGCAGAGAGCTTCAAGTGAGTCTCTTAGGTGGCTATTGAAAAACAACACAAAGACATGCATCACTGCCACTTATTATGAATCGTTTATAACATAGCAGCACAAATTATACAGCTGTAACAAATCAAACTTTTTTTGTAAAATATTTCCTCTTCATGTAGCACTTGGTAAAAACAAATATGGGTAACACTTTATAATAAGAATACAGTAGTATTTACAAATCATTTGCAAACTAGTTAATTCATAGTTTATAAACTGTAGTTAAAGGGTTAGTTCACACAAAAATTAAATTTCTGTAATTAATTACTCACCCACACCCGTAAGACCTTAGTTTATCTTCTGAACACATATTAGAAAGATATTTTTGATGAAATCCGTGAGCTTTCTGGCCTCTGATAGACTGTATTGTTATTACCACTTTCAAGGCCCAGAAAAGCATAGTTAAAATAGTCCATGTGACTATTTTGGTTCAACCTTAATGTTATGAAGTGACAAGAATTCTTTTTGTGTGCAAAAAAAATGACAGAATTTTCATTTTTGGGTGAACTAACTCTTTAATACATGTACATTAATAGACTATATACAAAAACAGTGAGCTCTTCCTTCATTCTCACTGTAATTAACAAATTATCATTGTTTAATTAGCTCATATATAAAGAGTTTTTAACAACTTATTAATCGTAAATAGTTCTCACTTTAGATTAGGTCACGGAATATCTGAAAATGTCATTACAAATAAGTGCTTTAAACCAGACTTTACTGGACATTAATTGCATTAGTATTAAGAGTTCCTTAAAATGTTTACAAATACATTAAGCCTATCCCCAAAGCTAAACATAACCACTTAAAAAAATTATATAACATAATGCTATTAATATGAAATTCATAAAAATACTCATTTGTCACGTTGTTAAAACATCAGTTACGATTACCGGTAGGGGACAGAATACAGTTTGTACAGTATAAAAATCACTATTTATGGAAAGTCCCCATAAAACATGGAAACCCAGCATGTGTGTGTCTGTGTGCTTAGTGTATTTGTAAACATTTTAAGGAACACTGAATATGAACGCAATTAAGATTGGTTTAAACCACTTAATTAATGCCATTTTCCAATTTTCCATGACCTAATCTAAAGTGACAACTATTTATGGTTAATAAGTTGTTAACAAAGCATTATCTAGCTCTTTACATATGAGCTAATTAAACAATAACACTTAGTTAATTACAGTGACAATGAATGAAGAACACACTATTTGTATATAGTCTATTAATGTGTTAACTACAGTTTATAAACTATTAATTAACTATAAACTAATAGTTTGCAAAGTACTTTGTTACTGTATACTTATTACAAACTGTTACCCAAATATGAAGATATGAAAATATGAACAGGAAAGAATTTTTCCCATTTATGCCTTGAGTGCATGCGGATGGTTTAAATACCAGGTAATATAATAAATTAGCTCAGCTTTTAAAATGAATTGCACCATTATCATGTGATCATAAATGACAAAATGACTTCCTTTACATGTGCACTTCGCTAACGGCCCTGTGGAAGGGCCCACTAAGAGTGTTTCCTATCTGCAGTGTCCTTCAAATATGCAAAAATGCAACTTGGAAGAGAAAGAGTGAGAAAAATAAAGAGGTAGAAAGAATGAAGATACCAGAGAAAAAATTAAGATAATCTTAAAATCAACATGAAATCTTAAGTGATAAACTATCTAAGAGAAAAGATATATTTTACAGAAAAAAAAAATGTGGGAAAGGAATTTTTATGTATCTTTTTTATGCTTTTTATGATTTTATGCATCAGGAATTGATTGGATTGTGAAAAGTGGACATTAAAAAGGATGGCGCAAGTTACTATATTTCAATTTTTTTTTGGAATAACATGCACTGATTAATTACGCACAATATGATAAAGAACGTGCATCAAATAATAAGGTCAATTCTGATTTTATGTTGACTTTGAGTGAACATGCAAACACACAAAAAGCAAAGGCAAACATTGCAAATAAAGCCGTAAATATGCACACAGCAATGAACACTCACACCCTCAGTAACACATGAATGATTTCAGCTCTTCTGGCTGAATGGCGCAACCCCTCTAACCCGAGCAGAACCGCACTTGTTTAATATGCAGCCTCGCTTCCTCTCCATCTCTTTTTTTTTTCGAAAACACCCTCTAATTCAGCATAATTGCTCCTTGTCATTTTGTGCAAAGCAACTCAAAAAAACAGAATGACTCAAGACATTATGGGGCGGGAGCCTGCAGGGTCAGCACAGCCCAAACACCCCCTGAGCTCAGCACTTATGCCTGTGATGTACGCAACGCATTACAAACAACGAATCACACCACAGAGCCCAATTCATCTCTTGTACGGCCACTTACACAAGCAGGAGCCTGTCAAGATAAATTTTTGAAAAAAAATTATATAGTCAAACTTATGGAAACAAAAAATGTTTTTCAGTTATGTCCAAAGAAAAATGAAATACCACAAGGACTCAAAAGTTTGGGGTTGGTAAGATGTTTTGATGTTTTTGAAAGAAACATTTGAAAGAAACTTCTGCATTTATTTGATTAAAAACACATAAAAACAGTAATATTGTGAAATATTTTTACAATTTCAAATAGAAAATAGCTATTTGAATACAGTACCAGTCAAAAGTTTGGAATCGGTAAGATTTTTAATGTTTTTAAAAGAAGTTTCGTCTGCTCACCAAGGCTGCATTTATTTAACTAAAAATACAGTAATATTGTGAAATATTATTACAATTTAAAATAACTGTTTTCTGTTTGAATATATTTTATAAAGTAATTCATTCCTGTGATCAAAGCTGAATTTTCAGCATCATTACTCCAGTCTTCAGTGTCACATGATCCTTCAGAAATCATTCTAATATGCTGATCTGCTGCTCAAGAAACATTTATGATTATTATCAATGTTGAAAACAGTTGTGTACTTTTTTTCAGGATTCCTTGATGAATAGAAAGTTCAAAAGAACAGCATTTATCTGAAATACAAAGCTTTTGTAACATTATACACTACTGTTCAAAAGTTTGGGGTCAGTAAGAATTTTTACTTTTGGCCACCAATGTATATAAAGTAAAGGGTGGTAAAAACTGTTAGTTGCAGTTATAAATAGAAGAGGAGCATCTTGTTTACACAAAATGTAAATAGTTATTGATGCTATTCACATGAAGTGTAAATGAAAGTCATATTCCATAATATCTGAGCAATGGTGAAAATGCTTTGCACTGGCTTTGCATTCAACGTACTACTTTTTTATTACACTGCAGACTGAAATACTTTATTCTGATTGGTCAATCGCTGCATTCTTCTATCAATTATTTTAGCATAAGAACCATTAAACTATAATTGACTTAGTTGCTCACATCACTCTTGAGGTGTCTTTCTTCTCACATAATAAAATAATTCCAACTCAAGTGTCTGTTTACATGAAATATCATACAATCAGGTGGTAATTATCAAAAAAAAAAAACCCATTCAGGGTCACACATCGCCTTGTGTTCCTGATCACCCTGTCAGGGTTTATTTTGCAATAATGATAGGCTGACTCTACATTAACCCTTACATAATAACTTTCATTAATACATAATGAGCAAACATTATTTACGGCTAACAGATCAGTAGCTGAACTACAATACATTAAAATATAAATATATATGAATATTTAAGATGTCTAATGATGTTTCTATCTGAATGCACATTAACTAATGATCTGTTAAGCATTATATAAAGAAATAATGTCGGTTAATGAAAGTCATTAGAACGTGTTATCCAATGAGCTGAAACACAGGTGGTGTGAATGATGCAACACTGCGTCAACCAAGTGAAGAAATTAAATGTTACAGATATTTAGAACGTGTCTCACCGTGACGGTTTTAATGCGCCCTCCGCCTTTGGTGCAGGTCCATCCGGAGCGATTGAAGAGCAGTCCACAGATCTCGCCCTCTGAACATGGGGACATCTCACACCACTGCTTGCTTTTCACTATCCGGGCTACAAACATATAAACACAGACATTTTTTTAAGCAACACTGCGTTAAAGGGATAGTTCACCAAAAAATGAAAATTCTGTCATCATTTACAATGTTGTTTGGAACATATTGTTCCAAACCTGTATTAATTTCTTTGTTCTGTTGAACACAAAGGAAGATATTTTGAAGAATATGGGTAACCAAACAGATGATGGACCCCACTGACTTCTATAGTATGGAAGAAAAAAAAAAAAAAATACTATGGAAGTCAATGGTCCCATCAGCTGTTTGGTTACAAACATTCTTCACAATATCTTCCTTTGTGTTCAGCAGAACAAAGAAATTCATACAGGTTTGGAACAACATGAGGGCAAGTACATTTTCATTTTTGGGTGAACTATTCCTTTAACTCTGTGATTCTTGGTTCAAATTTGGCTGTAACATAAAATAAAACAAATGTTAAATTCAGTATTGCTACAGAGCCCCTAAAGGGGCATGGTAATGAAAAAAATATGAGATGGGAGGGAAAAAATGTATTTTGATGGTTTTCTTGCAAATGATTTGTGCCCGCAAAAGTTTTGCATTCAACTTTGCATTTTCTCACAAAAATGTTGCGTTCCCCCAAAAACTTTTGCGTTTGCTGGCAAAGAACTCAAAAGTTTTGTAAGAGAATGCAAAGTTTCTCTGGGGAACACAAAATTTGTGCGAGAATTTAAAAGCATTAACATTTAATTTTTTCTCCAATCTCATATCCAATCATGTCCCTTTAGGGGCTCCGTATAATGGAGTAACACAACTTCTATGCAAATAAATCAATTAACCCACTTTGTACATCAAATCACAACAAATCAATTTCAACTTATGCACAATAAATTTCTGCATTAAAACAGGTGTTTAGGAAAGTGCTGTAGTGTACAACATCATAAAGAATAGTACATATGAGGGGCTACATTTTTAGAAAATGTATATTTTATATAACAAATTTGATAAAACACCTAAGTTTTAAAGCTGCATAACATGCTGAAAGGTCAAAGGCAATAACCAGTTCTTCAAAAAGGCTCAAATTTAAAATATATTGCTTTTTAAATCGTTTCTTTAAATAAAAACTAGTAACACTTTACAATACAGGTGCGCTAATATACATAAACTCATGAACTAATAACTAAGCCATACTAGACAAAAATAAAAAACTAGACTTTTTTTTTTTTTTTTAGTTGCTGATACGGTAATCATTAATGAATGGCGTAGTTCTTCATGAGTCGTACATTAACTCAAGATTATCTGAGAATTAGGCCACATCCACACTAAGCCAGAGCTTTCCCTATCTGATCTTTTTTTCTCCTCGTCTTAAGAAATATCTGCGTACACACAAAACCACTGAAACCGACTCAAAATGATGTAGTATACATGCCAGACCAGTATGTGGCGCTGTAACTCTGCCACAGAGATACACTAAAAACGAAGAAGAAGACTTGGAGCATTTGCATAAACCTTGCGCGCTGCATGCAAACTTTAGTAAAGCTTAGAAATAAAGCTTTATTTTAGTAAAGCTAATAGGCTCAGTAGCTTCTACAGCACGAACACAAGCATGTAGTTCACTATTGTTGTTGTTGCTGCTGTTATGTGACGTAGCAGTGTCTGACTAGGGTCGAGACGTGGGGTGATGACATCATAGTTTCACAAAAAATATAGATTGGCTGTACACATGAAAATGCAAGGGTGTCGTTTTCAGATTTATCCACTCTGGGTCTTAAAAAATAGCAGTTTCACTCTCCCAAAACGCCAGATCTGTCTGGACGAAACGGCAATACGATACAAGATTTTTGCGTATACAGCTAAACGCATCTCCGTGTGGACGGGGCCTTAGTTTAACATGAATTAATGGATATTAGTGCACTGGTATTGTAAAGTGTTACCTAAAAACCATTTCTTAAAAAAAATTAAATGTACTTTGTTTGTTTAGATATTCTTGACAAGTCTCCAATGTGGTATTTATATATTATTTAACAAAAATAGGTAAAAATGAGAGGATTTGGAAATGACAATGTGTATATAACGTCTGTCATATAACCCCATTTATTCTTTCAATGGGTTTTTATGAAAGATTTTTGTTACTACAAACCTTTGAGATCCAACAGGCATCACAAAAAACCTTCCAACCTTTATATTCAACATAAAATATGTATTTGTGTATGAAAGTGGATTTGAGATTATGGCAAAGTCATGCATGTTTCAGTAAGCAGCCTGCAGGCCTTGATTCACTGCACACTTCATTATCTTCACGTTGTAGAACCGAAACCATCAAACAACTCAGAGAGCGCTACATCAGACATGTGTATGCACTGAGGCTCCCGCTTTCAGTTCTCTTGTTTGCTCTATAGATCCATGTAAAATTCCATAAACCCCTGCTGTTCCTGTGCTTCAGACGCAGATCAACCAGTGTTCAGAAGGTGATGGGAACAAAACAGGTCAAAGAGGATGTAGAGCATCAGACAATCAGAAGATGGCTGCGTCTCGTCTGCACACCAGAAAAGAACAATAACAAATGAGACCTCAGTTGTTTCTCCAAGATAGCAATTTGCTTAAATCTCCTGCTTTTCAGATGTTTCTACTGAAAGAAATTCCCTAGTTATCTCTTATATATATAGGGAATCAGAAAAAATCTCAAACTCAGCTCAGATTTGCCAGGATACCAAGGTCAATATGAGTCAACAACTGAAACATTTCTGTTTCTATTTTTATTTCCCTGAAGAAATGTTATGAGAAATTCAACAAAGTTGATACTTAAACGAAACTGAACATGAATGTGCACAGAATCCATTCCCAGGATTTAGATTATCCTTAAATTCTACAAAATCCTCAATTTCATTAATATACCATCCCTGAGAGACCTCAGTTCCTTGATTACTCTGTCCATGCAATTTTCTGCGCACAAAGGCTCGGCTTCTTTTTAGAAATTTCCTGTCACCAGACGTTTACGATACGTTTACAACCATTTTCTTGATCTGAAACACAGCAGGTCTTTCATGGCAGTTCTTATGAATATTGAGTGTGAAAGCGTTATCAAAGCTCCATCCCTGAATTTATCAAAGTAAAGTGGCGCCGCTGAAATGAAGGATTATGTCTTTAAACCGATCCGGAGCAAAAGCTGTGGATGGCCGAGCCAGCTCTACAGATCTCATCCAAGTCCTCCTGTCCCCGGGGGGCCAAAAACAATCAAATTCATCCCACATCACATAAACAAGCCTCCCTCTGAGGGACAGTATTCAAAAGCACAAATACAACTGGGCCATGAAGAAAGAAAACAAAGAGCGTTAAAGGAAATCAATGGGCTTAAATGAAGCTGGAATGCTTCAGCAAGGTATTTAGCGCACAGTCGGTCAGGGTGTCTGAGCCGCGATGCCTCATGCTGAGGAATGGCTATATTGAGGTAACGCTTGTGATTACACACTCCAGTTGGAATCTAGTTGAAAGAAGTACTGGGGTGTGTGGACTAGTTTTAACATATGTGAGAAATATCTGCTGAAAGCACACAGAGCACCTGAGCAGTAGAAATGCTTTCTTTGGGCATGATCTTGGCCCGACATGTCAAATGAAAAACATCTTGCTGCTATTGTACCAGATCCATGTGACAAGTAAAACTACTCATAATATTATTAGAACTGACTTATAATAAAACTTCAAACCAGTTTAGTACTAATGCTGATAAGGACCTTGAGCTCATACTAGATACACAAACTGTACCATTACTGATCTGAACTTGAACTCATACTAGCACTCGAATGACTTTAAACTAGCACTAGTACTGTCTTTGAACTTGTACAGTGTATTGTTCATTGTAATCTTTTATCTAGAACAGATTTTAAATCCATTTGATATTTGATACCAGCATTTCCCCCGAGCATTTTGAGCACTGTTGTGTGGATTCTTAAACACCTCTGATTGGCCGCTATGTTCAAGCACTCAACAGATATGTCTGTGATTGGCTACAATAATCAACGCACAGGAGTGCTTGAAAGCACACGGAAGTGTTTGAAAGCGTTTTGAAAGCGGGAGCGTTTGAAAGCCGGCGTCTATCAGTGGACCGGTTTGCTGACAGACGCCTGCTTTCAAACGCTCCCATGTGTATCTGTGTAAGCATTCGATGAAGAGCATCCAAGATTTACAAAATGTTTTTGAAGCGTTGATCATTGTGGCCAATCACAGACATCTGTTGAGTGTATGAACACAATGGCCAATCAGAGGTGTTTAAGAATCCGCTCAAAAGTGCTCTAAATGCTAAAGGGGAAATGCTGGTATCATCACATTTTTAAAATTTACCAAGTACCAAGTCGGTACTTTTGACAACACTACCTAGCACTAAAACGAAGATTTTGAACTAGTACTCGTGCTAATTCGTTTTGAACCATCACATATTCTAATACCAATACTGACTTTGAATAAGCACTCATAATAGCACTTGTGCTGATTTTGAACTAGTACCCAAACTAGTACTAAAACTGACTTTAAATGAGTACACCTACTAGCCCTAATACTGACTTTGATTTGGCACTTATTACACTAGTACTGACTTTTTACTTAACCTATTCATGTACATTTGAATAAATCGGTCATGAAAACAAGTTATTACAGCCACCATTTAAATGTTTTCAAAGACCCAATTATATAATTAAAAAGTAGATATAAAAACCACCTTATGTGCAAAATGTTTTAAATGTTTATATACAACTATTTTTTTATTTGAGTGCTGATCATTAAATAAATTTGATTAATTAATTGATTATTAAATAAACTTCATTTTTGCTTTCGATTTTCAGTTAATGAAAACTTAAATTTTTCGGTTTTGGTTAAAAAAAAATCATTTTGTTGCATCTCTTCTATTACTCATACCCGCAATGACCTTGAATTAGTATGCCTACTAGCGCTAATACTGACTGTGAACTAGTACACATAATAGAAACAAAACTGACTTTGAACTCCTGTACATTCTAGTACCAATTTAGCACTCATTCTAGCATTAGTACTGACTTCGTGTGATGATGAACCTGGACAATGCCATCATCACTAGAGCACCAGTGCTCAGTATTTTTTGGTGTTTATATTGATTGCATGAAAAGTTTATTATTTGATGCATGTTGATGTATGTATTGAGGGACAATACCAACAGCAATTGTTCAAGTATGGTAAATATAAAAGAGAGTCATTGTTTGTTTTAAATAATTTTTTGTTTGTT